>JAJEJO010000708.1:452772-559457 GCA_020662805.1 Glaucomys volans | reverse complement strand
GAACAGGAACAGGAGAAGACTCATGTGGAAGAAAAGTATGGAAAAGTGGAAGGAAAACAAGCAAGGGGGAACCCTGTGGTCAGTCAGGGACGTCAGGGCTGCTGGTAGGACTGAGGCTGGAAGAGGCAGAGGCAGGGCAGGGTGGGGAGGAGGTGAAATGCTCCTTTTTGCTGTGTTTCCCTTGGAAGTTTCACAGATTGACATCTGTTGCCTGAAGGAACTTTGTCGGAGAGAGTGTGACTGAAAGCTCCTAGGAGAAGAAGAGTTGATCAGAGTAATGGAATCTTAGCAAGGACAGACCTCAGAGATTCTCTAATTCAAGGTCACTTTACAGATGACAAACTGAGGTCTGGAGAGATGCGGAGGTTTTGGGAGGCCACTGACTGAGCAGAACCAAGGCCAGAAAGAGCCCTCCTGCCACGGTGCAGCCCAGCAGGGTCTCCCTCACTTGCCCTGGTGACAGATCACCACAAGATCACAGAGAACACCATGGAATATTCAAAAGTTAAATCAAACAGCTGAATGTGCAACTGGGTACCAAGTCACAGAGGATCCCTCTGATGACTCGAGAGTGGTCACAGGACCAAAGCCTAAGGAAATTTTATGGACAAAATTTAAGATGGAGAAAGAACTTTGATTTTGCAAGAGAAAGCTGCCGCTGTATTTCATTTGAACTTTTGGTGCTGCTGGGCTTTTCAGGAAGCTTTACTGGAAGGACCCCAGAGCCAGCTGTCCTCAGCTCTGGGTAGGGTGGGCCATGGGAGCAAGGGGGCCAGGGACTGTGCTCACTGTGCACCACTGTCGAATCCACCAAGGGGTCCACGTCAGGGATGGCGACGGTGACACTGGTGCTCTCTGTGGTGGCCTTGTCAGTGTTGGCCGTGATGCAGGACAGGTCAGGCTCACTCTGGCTGACGCCCCGGCCCACGTCCAGCTGCACATCCCCCAGCAGGGCTTGCTCACTGCTGCCTTCCGGCTCTTGCTCTGTCAGCGCAGCATCCTTCCCTACCTCCAGCTCAGGCTGGGGCGGGACAAGGGGCGTCTCTGCCTCATCCAGGGCTCCTAGCCCAGAACCTCTGGACACCATCAGACTGTTGGTTCTGAGAAGAGAGAGGGAGAGGTGGTGGGCCTGCTGGAGCACACACAGCCACTGCCTCCCAGCCCCTCAGCAGGCGGAGAGGGAGCAAGCCCTGCAGGCCACATCCACTGCCTTGCTCCTGTCCCTCCCTCTGTGCCCGCCCCCAGCAGAGATGCTAGAAGAGCAGACCCCGTTTTGAGAGGGATGGGTCCCATTGCCTGTTATATTTATTCATACCTTCTCAATCATCTCCATTGAATTAAAGGGGAAACAGGCTAAGAAAGCCTTCCTTGAAGAATTTCTTACACCACCCCATGCTATTTGCCTCTAGGTGCTCAGGGGACTCACTTACCTCCTCAGGTCCTGGCCCCTGTCCTCTTCATGGATAGTTGGTTCCTTGCCCCCGTGGCTTCCCCGGGGCTCATGGTCCTTCTCCCCCTCAGCAGGCACCCCTTCATCCAGACTCCTCTCCTGGCTGGCGGACCTGCTCCGGGAGGCCGAGGTCGATTCTTTGCCTTCGGTTCTGACACGACGGTGCCGGCTGCGACGCTGGCTCTGCCTGTGCCTGGCTCGGTCCTCGAAGGTCACCACGGTCTCCCCTCCCCCAGCCTCCTGCTGGGTGGGGTCACAGTTTCCGTGACAAGGCCTGGTCAGCCATGGCGGCTCCCGCTTGCCCAGGGACAAGGGGCTCCTCTGGTTGTCCAGGACACTGGTCAGGTCCCCTCCGTCCCCCTTGAGGGACCCTCCACGGCTGATGCGCTCCTCCTCACACTTCTCCAGGCCCAGGCCCAGGGCCAGGCCCTCAATGGGCCTGGGCCTCCGGTACAGGCTGGGGTGAGCATTGAGTGGGTTGAGGGGGCTCAGCGGGTTGAGGGGGTTGAGGGGGTTCATCGGCGGGACCTCCTCTTTGTTGAGGGCCTCCTGGCTGGACATCTGCATGTGTCTCCTCAGCTGGCTGGTGCGCTGCTCCCACACGGACATGTGGTGCCTGCGCCTCCGCTCCCTCCTGGCAAAGGGGAAAGGGCCATGGCCACATCAGAACCCGACAGCCGTGGGCCAGGGGCGGGCGGCCACGGGGGCCATGAGCAATGGGGCACATGGTGGGGAGCAAATGGGAGCGCCTCGGAGCCCAGACAGGAAGCACAGAGATGCAAGGAGCAGAGTGGCCACGAATGGGTAGGTCAATGGACCAGTGCCTCCCAGGCCAGGCCGGGCACTCTTCCCCTGACTCCCTGTTCTGCTGTAGCCAGGGTGTAGGGCAGGGATCGGCTCCAGCACCAACTCCCACGTCCCCAGAGCCTACAAGGGCAGTTATACAAAGGCCCTCACTCTCTGGTGCTCCTTGGATTTGGGACATCAGCTGGAGCCCTCTCTGTGCCCACCAATGGCCCTGAATTCCCCTTCATCTCCCTGGCTTTTCCCTTAGACTGCAGCCCAGAACAGCGAGGGTGGAGATGGACCACGCTCATCCCAACAAAGGTTAAGAACAGTGGCAAGTAGACTTATGTAGTACAAATCTTGGCATCATCCCCCAAAAGTAGGAAGGCTGTGGGTCCAGGGCTGTGGGTCTGTGGGTCTCTTTCACAATAGCTAATAAAACCCAGGGGAGACAGTCTGCAGAGACCACCACCAGCTCCTGCTCAGACCCTGCTGAGCACCGCAGCTCACAGGCCGAGAGGAGAACGCAGGGCAGTGGGAATGCAGCTGTGACGCATGCAGAGGAGCGCACAGGGGAGGGCTCACCGGGCAGAAGGGCAGACACACTCCTTGCCTCGCATGTCATGGGCATACACCCGCCACCATCAAGGGGACTCTCATGTACCCACACACACCCGCGCCAAGGCCCACACAGATGTACACAACTGCTACAGGGAGGGAGCACCCAGTGCTAACCACCAACACATGCCCACTCACAGGCCACACACAAGAGCAACACACAGGGCCACGTACTTTAGACACACGCCGACATAAGCACACGTTGGAAGGTGCAGAGGGGCACGTCCACAGGTCATGTGCATGGAACACACACACACACGCGCCGAGGCACACGCTGACATGCACACCCAGGGCCACTTTGTCCACAGCAAGGACAAAGACACATTGTCCCCACACCCGCACAGAACCACTCACAAACACGCAAACCGGTACACACATACAGGTGGCTGCTGCGTGGCTCCCACATCGACATGTGGTGTCTTCTCCTTCTGTCTCTTCTGGGAAAGAAAAACGAACAGGTTCAGTCGACCCCAACCTCTGGGAACCTCGAGCCCCACAGCCACCAGCAGATTTCCAGAGGGAGGCCGGAGTCCTCCGCAGTCCGCAGGTTCTCGGCAGGTGCTGGGGACTCCTGACCTCCACTGCTCCAACTGAGAGGCAACTTTTGAGTCCTTGCTATAAGCAAATACATGGATCTCATTTTTGAAGCACACATGCAGGGACAAAGAGGTCATACCATTTCATACCAATGCTCAAACATCATGCCCCCCTGGCACTCACGCCTCCACCTGCCCGCCCTTCAGAGACCTATGCAGGCTACTTCGATGAGTAGCTGTTCCCTCCTCCCTGAACATTTCCAGGTAACGAGGCACATTCACATAGGTGACTCCCGACCTGCCACTCCTGCAGCAGATCCTGACTCCATCTCACAAAACGTGCAGGGAACAAATGCTCCGCCATGCATACCCATGAGCCACAGAGCAGCCTATGGCCAAAGGCAGGGCTACCACCTTACGGGCCACCACCCACATCCTCCAGGATGTAAGCGGTGCCCCTGCATCTGCACAGCTTGATGCCCTGGCCAGAGGTGCATTCTGCTCAGTGGGTAAAGCACAGCATTGACCTTCTTAGTCTCATACAGAGAAATCTCTCCTCCCCACACATGCTGTGTCCTTGCAAACACAAGGTTACTGGAAGGTCAGAGTGACGGGGGTGGCGGCACCTATGAAAGCAGACAGGCTGTGTGGTGAAATGAGACTGTCAGCACAGGATCCATGCTCGGGGGAAGAGGACAGATCTAGGATACCCTCAGGGCAAGTCTGCTTCAGCCTCCGGACTCCTGAACTTGGCCCTGTCCAGGAGTCCTGCTGGACCTGGGAGGTAGGAAAATGCTGCTCCTTCCCTGAGGAAGCCAACACCCCCAACACAGAACATGCGAGGAGATCTAACCCTGCACAACTGCCACGTGGCTCAGGTCTGGAAAGGAGCCTCATCCAAGGGTGAGGCTGAGGGAGCAGAGGGGCAGCTGGTCGAGCCTCCTGCCGGGCGTCTGGAAGAGGCAGGACTCCTGGGTGTGCTCACGCACCCCCTGAGGTCAACATCACCGTGGAGATGCCTTAAGTGCCTCAATTGGGCACATCCCTCAGCATCTGCAGCCTGCACTGCCACCAGGCGCGGGTGGGGGTGGGGTGCCGAGAAGCACGGCAGCATAGAGAAACAAGCATGCACTCTAGACAGGCAGCAGGCACAACCCGCCAGGAAAAGCCACATCCCATCTATTTGCAAATTTTCAGTATTCAAATACCAGCCCTCCAGAAAAATGGAAAGGTGTGAGACATGGAAGGATTCTGTCTCTCTCTCACTCACACGCCAAAAAAATAATGGACATACAAATACACACACACACACACACACACACACAGGCAAAAAAAGAAGCCAAATTGATTCTCACACAGACACACACTTCACACTCCCCTTTGTCTCTCTACTCACACAAAGATCCAAATTTACTTCCACACCGAAAACCACACACAATATCCACATCTCCAACTCACGCAAATGTGACCACGTGGACATCCACCAATAGCCCTGTGGACCAGGAAGGGCAGACGGCACCCTTTCCATTTCAAAGATGGGGAAATAGAAGTTCTGAGATCCCGAGTGGTTCTCTCTGAGGTCACTGAGTGACAGAACCAGGACCAGCACTCTGACACCTACATTTGCAAGGATGCCCTTCCCATCGTCTCTCCTTTCTACTTAGTCTCTCCTTTGCACATAGTTATACTGCAGACCAGAGATCAGTGGTCTGGCCTGCACCCCAAGCACGGCACATACCCCCTGTGGCTACCCTGGACAACAGCACACACTCCCAGCACATGTGTGGAACCAGAGCCCAGGTCTTGGCTCACCTTGGAAGTTTGTAGCACCTTCTATCTTACTGTGCCCTGAGGCACATGGCTCTATTCCCAGAGCCCTGTGCTGCCCACATTTCATTCATTTTCTTTCCATAAATAGTGAGCTTCTACTCTGGGCCAAGCACCGTCCCAAATCACATCTCTCCAAACCCACTTCTCCCCCAGGCATCCTCGTGTCAGTAAATAGAACCACCCACTCGTAAGCAGTAACCAGGCCTATCCATCCCCATGTTTATACCTGTGCATGTGTTTTAGCCCAAATTCAGGCATTCAGGGAAGGTGGGTAGGAACTACTCAAGACCCAGAGAATATTCTGAAGATGAGGGAGTTATTTGGCATCGCCTCATTAATCTTTAATGAATTTTTTTTTCTCCCACTTACAGAAGAGGGGCCAGGAGGCCAAGTCTTTGTAATTTTGAACAGTGAAAACAAGATGATGCTTATGTGGGACTCACTTCCCCACAGAACGGGAGCCGTTCAGGAGCCCCTCCCACAAACACTGGGGCATCAAAGCACTCCTCCCTCACCAGCTTCAAGTAAGCAGTGACAATGTCTGGTGTCAGGATAGAGTTCCACCTCCCAGGGGGCTCAGACTGCCCCACAGACACCTTCTGGGCCACTCACACAGGCCTCATGCAGGTCCAAAGCAATGATGGCAGTTCTGAGGTTCTCAGACGTCCCCCTGTCACCATGCAGAGGACAGGCCCCTGCAGGGCCCAGACTGACTGCCCTAGTTCTTCTCTCTCAGCCATGGGTCCAGGTTGGGTCCTTGGAAGGCTCATTGGCTGCTCCACTTTGTCACTCTGCCTAATCCCACTCCACCTGGATTCTATTCCCACCTGGCTACTTTAAGATTGCTAACAGTTCTTGTTGACTCCAAGAGGTCCCTTTCCTGTCCCCATCACAAGTAGTCCTTTAATAGCAGGTAGCGCCACTGCCCACTCCTCCTTCCCGCAGGGTTTCTTCTATAGGTTTCCAGGACACTGCTTCCCTGTTCTCCTGACTCCTCATTGCACCCCCTCAGTCTCACTTGCTGAATTCTCCTCTGCCAGACTTGAAGCGCAGGCAGGCGCATGCTCAGCCACTGTCCTCAGCTCCTCTCTTCCCTATCCCCACTCTCCCTGGGTCATCTCACCCACACTGATGGCTTAAATACCATCTAAATGCAAATGACTTCCTCCAAATCTTTATTTTAATCCTGACTTCTCTTCTAAGCTCCAGACTCGTGTAACCAATAGCCTATTCAAACACTTGGATGCCTTAGAAGTGTCTCAAATTTAATGTGGCCAAAATGAACTTTAGATTTCCTCCATCTCCAGGGTTTCAGTAAATACCACCACCTTCTACCCAGCTGTTTAAGCCTCGAAACCTTAAAACCTGGGAGCCATTTTTGTTTCTTCTTTTTGTCAACCTCACCCCTGCATTTAATCTACCAGCTCCTCCCATTGGTTTCACTCCAAAATACAGACTGAATAGGAACACTTCTCAGCAGCTCCGTGGCCACTTCCCTCCTCTAAGTTGCCATCACTGACTTAAGAACCAACCCTGTCTCTCTGCCTCCACTCTCAGCCTGCAATCCATTCTCCACACAGTGGCCTTTTGAAGTGTCAGTCACATTCCCTCCTCACACTATAAGTCCTCCAGGGGCTGCAATTAGAATAAAAGCTAAATTCCTTTGCCTGGGGGTTAGGGACCTTTGAGCTGGCTCCTGCCCACCTCCCTGGCCTTGCTGTCTCTGTCCTCCTTCACTACACCTCAGCCATGGTGGTCCTTGCTGGGAAACACATTCTTCAAAATGTCACAGAGCTGCCCTCTACATGCTCAGGTCTCTGGTTACACACTGCATCCTTAGAGATCCCCTCAGATTGCCCTGAGTCATCTCTCCAAAACTCCTGCCTTATGACCTGTTCTGTTTGCTTTACTGCACTTACTACTGTCTGAAATGATATGCATGTTTATTATCTATCTCCATGTGAATAGACTTCCTCCTTGCTTGCTTCTGTGTCCTCAGGAACATTCCTGGCAAGAGGGAAGCTCAATCCTACAATCCATCATTCTGTGAGTTGACAGACTGGCTTTAGTACAGTGGTGTCCAGGGTCAGGAGAGGGGGCAGTGGACTCACTCGATGGAAGGCATGTTGGGTGCGGACATCGGGCTGACTTCCTTGGCCTTCTGCAGTGCGTGCTTCTGGTTGAAGGCCTCCTCTTCTTCCTGTTCATCCTAGACACAAAGCAGAGATGGCTTTGCTTGGGATCCCCATGAAAGAGAGTAGCTTCCTTTGGCTCTCCCCAGAGGGTATTCTGAAGAGCAGGAGAAGCGAGGCCAGCCAAGGAAGAGGTTAACCAAGGGAACTGAGGTAAAGCAGGATTAGAGAGCTCTGATGACCAGAGACCAGGCCCCTTAGGAGCCAGGAGCCTCAGGGTCTCCATAGGGCCAGAAATGCTCCTCTTCACTCTGCCCCTGAAAGCTGCTCAGGAGACCTAAAGAAGTCCACCCTTCCCAGAGCCCTCAGCAGAGCTGGCCCAGGCCGCAGAGGTCAGTGGCAATAGGTGGCACTTCTCAGATGTCCTGAGTATCTAGATGTGACAGAGCAGGATCCTTCCCAGCAGGGTCCCCTAAAGTAAGCACTGAGGCTAGGTACCCCATTATGGCAACTTCCCTGCACAGCTAGGTGACTTCACCCTGGGTTCTTAGGCAGATATCTCATTTCCTCACTTTTATTCCTGCTTGTAAATGATGACACCCAGGAAAATCAGTTCAGGTAAAGTGACCAGAACTATTAAGAACACACGCATCTCCCTAGCATGCTATGGTTTCCACACATATTCTTTCACCTGATCCTCGGGTTAATCCTGTGAGGTATGCAAGGCAGATGTGCCATTCATATCTTTACCATGAGGAAAGGGATGCTGCTGGAAATCAGGAGTCCAGCCAAAGATAAAGCAACCAGTTAGTGCCAGGTGTGGGGTTCAAGCCCAGTTTTCAGATACTATAGCTGGGAGCCTTCCTGCCATACCAGGTAGATGAGACCCTCAAGCAATGGAAGGAAGAGCAGGAAACACTTCGGAGAATACAAGGGAAAGACTGAACAATGTTACTGCCATGCTCTGTGCCTCTGCCCCAACCAAATTTGCATTGTGCGGGGAGAAGAGTTTTCACTCATCTCCTTAGTACCCCCACTGCAATTCACATCATGTCCTCCCATGGAGAGAAACGTCAGGGGAAAGAAAGGAAGAGCTCATGGGAAATGTAGCATCTTGCTTCATCGACACTGCCCCAGAATGACCATGGCCACTGGAATGCCCAGCAGCAAGAACTGTCATACCCCAGCCCCTCTCACACCCAAACCTAAACCTTAAAGGTTGGGTTACGTGATGGAGGTCACACCCACAGGTCACTGTAGAAGAGGTGCAGCTTAAAACCCAGAGCTCCAGCATTTTCCTTGATCGTCTGTGTCATAATCCTTGAAAGGACCCCTTTGAGGGCTCAGAGAGGAGTTGTTGTTTCTTATAGCCCTTCAGAGACCCAGGCTGGTCTGGGCTTAGCAAACTCAGTGAAAGTGAACCCTGTTTCCTGTATGAATATATGACTTTCCAACTGTTCAGAAGCTTCCAGAAGAGGCCTCCTTGGTAGGTTTTGGTTACATAATGCAGACTTCCTGAGAGCTCCTAGGACCAGGGGACCCCCAATGGCACTAGAAAACCATCTGATTCCCAGAGAGCAAGGCTTACCTTGGTTAGCTCCTGGGCATTGGCCAGATTATCCACAGCAATGGCCAAGAACACGTTCAGTAGTGTGTCTGGGGTTATAAGTTAAGGATAAGCAAACAAGAAAAGCAAAGGCCTTCAGCAAGTCTCTGAGGCCACCTCCAGGTTTCTCCTGCCTGGACACTGGCAGAAGATGCTAGGGTCTGTGGGGCAGGGAGGGGGAATATTGTGCCATGCTTCTGTTCACAAAGGACAAATAAATGTCTGAAGCAAACCACCCAGGAGGCCCTAACGGGTGAGGAGACCTCAGACAACTGGGGCTGACTCATTGCAATAAACGGCATGAGAATCACAGAACAAGAAGTGTGGGACAGACAGCTTCTGGGAAGCTGGAACTGACCCCACCTGGGCATTGTGCTCTTCCATCCCTACAGATGAAAAGAGTCAAGATCCCACATCCCCTCGCTGAGCAGCTCTCAGTAATGGTGTGCTCACTTGCTTCTCTCATTCTTCTTGTTCGGGTCCTGGGACGCTTCCACGATCCATTTAACAAAATCTCACAGCATGAACATGATCCGTTATGAAATCCACTTCTATTCCACGTGCTAACCCCGGAAGCCCCAATTTTCTATCTTCAAGACCCAAGTGTTGTGGAACATAAAACCAGTTCCAGCATAAAAGGCCAACTCTGGCTCTCCTCAGAGTAACAGGAAAACTCAAGGTGCCACTGAGACAGCCCAGACTTCCATTTCTTTTTTTTTTGGAACCAGTGATTGAACTCAGGGACACTCGGCCACTGAGCCACATCCCCAGCCCTATTTTGTATTTTATTTAGAGACAGGGTCTCACTGAGTTGCTTAGGGCCTCACTAAATTGCTGAGGCTGGCTTTGAACTTACAATCCTCCTGACTCAGCCTCCCAAGTCACTTGGATTACAGGCGTGCGCCACCACACCCAGCCTGGCCTTCCATTTCTGTGACTCATTGCATAGCTTTCTTTTTAAGAGTTTATGTTTACAGTCTGTTCTGATCCCTAGAAGTTTTCAGGCCAGAAAACTGAAAAGCATCTCTTCCCATAAGATTGTAGAAAATGCAGAACTGCAGCTGCACCATGGCCTCCGCTTTCAGTAATACCAGTGCTAGTCCAAGGCAAGTCCCACTCCCCAAGGTTCTCTGATCGCCATGTGGTAGTTGGCAGTTTTTAAGGTACATTCAAATAACCTTCTCATTTGATATTCACAATGAACAGAGATATTGTTCTCTTCCTTTGAGATGTGAAAAACAAAAACTCAAATAACTTTCCCAAGGACACACACCTGCAAGTAGTATTGCTGGGATTCAAACCTAAATCCTCCTGGTCTAGATCTTTTGACCAGGTATAAGCTTTGGAGTTAGAGGATTTGGTTTCTAATCTTCCTTTACAATTTAGTTGTTGCCTGACCCCATCAGGTTATTTCTCTTCTCCTTATAAAGTAAGGATTAGATGAAATGTGTCTGTAAGGCAGAGCATAAAGCCTCACATACATGCAGCACAAATTCAGTAAATATTAGCTATGCTGAATATCAAGCACAGCCCTGAAAACTTCTAGAGTTCAGAGGAAGACCTATAAACTAAAGAAATTTATAAAAAGAAAGCTATACAGGGAGTCACAGAAATGGAAGGAAGGCCGGCTTGTCCCGATAACAGCTATGCTCAGTATCAGAATTAATCATAATAGTAATATTTTTAAATTTTTACCATGTGGCAGACTTTTCATACTAACAATTAATTCATTAGTATTAAAATCCATCCACTATTTCAGCCTACGATGATCTTTGCCCTTTTGTATTTTATTCAGTCAGAGCCTCTCCAACCGTTCAACATGACAGACATGATGATTATTATTTGTATAGGTGGTAGATTTAAACCATTGTCTTAGGTTTGCGTTCTTTATGGAACTGGCATCCAAGTTCCCAAAGACCAGAATCTCCATTTCCTCTAGTACACCAAGCCGTGTCCGTGACCTTTCTCCTTGCCCACCCAAACTCCACCACCACTACCACTTCCTCAAATACTGGTCCAGCCAGCAATGAGATGAGCATCTTCAAAGGATACAGTTTCCAAACAAGGTGAGCACGATGAAGTAGATGGCTGACCACATGCCCGAGCTGACCCCGCCCTGGGAGCGGATCCCGTTGTACATCACCTCATTCCAGTCCTCCCCTGTCAGGATCTACACAGAGCAAAGGACAGGCAAATCAGGACTCGGGGCCAGTACAAAGGGCAAACCCTGAGACTGGATCTTTTCAAACAACCTCCGTGCTTGGCCTGCCTGCTGGGGGTGTGGGGGTCAATCTCATGAATAATCCTAAATATTCTTTTGTTTTCCAAGAGAATTTTGGACATTGAAAATGGAAGGAAAAGATCAAAATGAATGGTTCTAGTTCACAGAGTCACTCCCACCTCCAGCTCAGCCAGGTCCTGCAGGACTCACACAGATCAGGTGGTCTGGTCAGTACCTGATTGTTTCCAGAGCTGACAACACTTAGCTCCTAAGACAACAGCACTTTTGGAAAGAGCCTCATGGGCTCCAGTTCAGGGAACAGGCTCCGGTTTAACCTCAGATTTGGGCTAAATGGTATTTTTCTTTATCTGCAAGAATCTAAGACACTATTGATGTTGAGTTTTCTTTAGGATTTAAAAAGCTGTGTTTTTTGAAGGGGACATGGAAAAGATATTTCATTCAATGGACACATGGGTTAGAAGATGCTCCAGATTTCAGAAAACACAAATGTGATTTGTCTGAATGTCTCCAACTCCAGCTCATGCAAACTCACAGGTACAGGGAGAGGACAATGAGGTGGACATAAGAGCATTCTTGTGTTGTTGGTAAGAAACCAAGCCACAGAAGTGCAAGGGATTGTGGTATTGATTACCCTGGGAGGGGCCTGAAGAGGAAAAACAAGAATCTCCCAACCCTCTAAGACATTGTGGTCTCTAGTATGTGGCCCACGGGACCTCACACAGAGCTTCTGGGTTATCAGCCTCATACCTGGAACACAGTCATGATAGCTGCAGGAAAGGTATCAAAATTTGCAGAAGGAGTTCCATCATTAAAGTTAAACCTGAAAAGGAGATTTGGAGAGGAAGATGCAATGGAAATCTCACGTACCCCATTCTCCCAAGGTCACACAGTTTTCATCACTTCTTTTCTCCTTCCTCCACATCTCCCCTTTCCCCCATTCCATGGAGCTTATGAAGATGGTAGAGTGACTAGTATTGATGAACTATGCACTTTGGAAGGTGCAGTCTGTACGACAGGGTTTGGGCTGACTACCAATCACAAGACTCCCTGCTGTACATTTCAGTTCCAAAGGCAGAGGTCCCCAGAACCAGCACCCCTACAGTGAGAAGGGCTAAAAGCAGAGACACTTGTTCCACGTGTGCACTTGTGGGTATTCAGTCCACGGACAGCACATGAGACGGTAGCAGGGCGATGGAATCCATGACCCTGACCTCGGATGGAAGGTGCTTGGCACTTACCTGCCTCCAAACAGCTGCATTCCTAGCAGTGCAAAGACAACGATGAAGAGGAAGAGGAGGAAGAGCAAGCTGATGATAGACTTCATGGAGCTCATCAAGGAAACCACCAGGTTGCGGAGGGAAGCCCAGTACCTAGAAAACCCAGTCAGGGTCACAGCTGTGACACTGGACACCAAGTCATCCCCATCCAGCTCAGCATCTGACTGGGGGTCTGTGAAACAAGCTGCACTTCAGGGTGACAGGAAGAGAAGGCAGCAGCACATCACTCCCTGGGGAAGGTGGCACCAGAACTGCCACCACAGATATCTGTCTAGTCTGATCTTTGGAGGAGGAGAGGGAGGAAGAGCTGAAGAATGGAGTGGTGGGGGTGCAGGGAAAGGAAACCTGTTGTCAGGGAAAAAGAGGGCTGGAAAGCAATTTAATAAGGCAGAAAACAAGGCTCCACTCTCAAAGGTGCTAGAGGCCAAATTCTCATCACTTACTTGGTGATTTTAAATATTCTTAGAAGCCGGAGTGCTCGCAAGACACTGATTCCAAAAGATGTACCAGGTCTGAAGATAGCCCAGACCACTTCAAAGATGCTGCCCACTGTGACCTAAGAGGCAAACCGGCCAGTGAGAGGAGCAGGGAGAAGAGAAGCATTCTGGTAGTCAGCACACAGGCAACAGCTCCCACTGGGCTACGGGAATTTAAGACTCTCTGCTCCCCACTGGGCCCTATTGCCAATCAGGCTACTAATTTGTGATCCCTGTCCTCTTATATTTTATTCAGTCAGTTTCTCCATCCACTCAACCTGAATGGTTGAAAAATGAGACTCTGTCTTCCATCTCTCAACGCCCTCCACATCCCTTCCCAACTTCAGTTCTGTCCAATGTATTGGTTTACTGATTCTGGTCCTCCATGAAAACTACAATGGTCATTCACCACTTCTGCACAAATTTGATCATCAGAGCTGTTCTTGTGGAAGAGTAGTACTCGAAACAGACACTATTGGTGGTGTTTTTTTTTTTTAATGTATCTAGCTATAGATGGACGTGAAATCTTTATTTTTCTTTTAATGTTGTGCTGAGAATCGAATCCAGTGCCTCACACATGCGAGGTGAGTGCTCTACCACTGAGCCACAACCCCAGCCCTGGTGGTGGTTTTTCTTTGCAGTACTGGGGATTGAATCCATGGCCTTAAGCAAGCACTCTATCACTGAGTTACACCCCCCAACTCCTTTTGAGTCAAGTTCTCATTAAGTTGCCCAGGTTGGCCTCCAACTTTTAATCCTCCTGCCTCGGTCTCCGGAGTAGCTGAGATTACCAGTATCCCCATTGGGTCCAGCTTCGAAACCTGTTTGAATTAGTACAGATTATGTTTGCTCTGATTTTAAATCAGAGAGGATCCATGTTCTCTCATCATTCTAGAGTTTAGTGCTAACAAGATCATTCTGGTCCCAGTATATTACAAACCTTTCAGTCACTGAGGTCCCACATACCCCAGTGACAGTGTTTGTTGACATAGGATCAGATTGTTATAGGAAGCAGCAATACCAAATTAACACTACGATTTTTTTTAGTATATTGATTTTCTACTATGTTAGACATTGTGCTATGAAAAATAATAAATTAATCCTCACAGCAATGCTGAAAAGTACGTACATGAGAAAACCAAGGTTAAAATGGTCTCTCACTAACTGTTATGCCTGCGAATTGCCTGTGCTCAGAACCATATGTTTCAAGTGAAAATGTAGATTGGGAAGTGCTTGAAATCTTTAGCACCTAACTGAAGCTTTGGCAGAGAAAGCAGTGGGTTTGGCAGAAAGAGGAGGGGTTCAGGAACCTGAAGTTCTGTGACCTCATTCTTCTGCTCACAGGGTGTTCAGACCTGTGGACTTCTCTGTAAAAGGGGAGGGGGCCAATTTCCCACACTCAGGAAAGCACACAGGACTCCCCTGAGTCCCACAGGAGCAAAATGTGTGGACACGCCTTAGAGAAGATTGCTGGCAGACGCACACCAGAAATTAGGTAGAAAGTAAACAGCTGTTTGAAATGTTCTACGTGGGGACCTGCTAATAAAACGTGTGTGTGTTTACATGAAGGTCTATCTCGATAATTATGCTAATTTTACACCAAAGTAGAAAAAATCCCAAATATATAACCTTCGCTTTCTCACAGAACTACCTCTAGAATTATGTCTTTGTCCTTCTTCCCAGACTTCCCCCAAGATAATAAGTGGTTCCAGATTCTGGCTATGGGTAGCTTTGTAAAATCTCATTGAGCTATATGCTTAGTATATGTGTTACACATCAGTACAAACGCTAAAACCCAGAGAGCTTAAAACCCAAACAAACCCTTGCACAGCCAGGATTCCTTCACTTCTGAACTCTCTCTAGCTCATCTTATCCATTCTCCTTTGGCAAATTCTGACTTCAGTGGGTCATGCTGCGTAATCGAACAAGCAGCTTATCTAAAACCACAGCAGAGCAACTTGAAGAAGAGAGATGGGCAGGCTCCTGAGGACTTACCCCAAAATCAAAGCAGTTGAATGAAGAGTGGAAGTAAAGGCGAGGCCCCATGCCGTACATCTTCAGGGACATCTCCAAAAGAAACAGTCCCAGAAACAAAAATTCTGCATAGTCTGGAAGTATTAAGAGGAGAAGCATTTGGTCACAGATGACACGGGGTCCCGCAGCTCACCTGCCCCCAGAGGAGCCCACACGACACACTCTAGAGACATTTGCTGGCTGAGTTTGGTCAGTGCTGGCAAAGCCTAAGGATGCTTGGACACTCTCTGAGCTGGAGGAGTCCCAGGCTTTGCTCTTTTTCAACAGGTAGGTTTCTCACTGGTCATTAAGTGGAGGATGGTCCTCAGAAGAGGAATAAAGGACCTCACCTTGCTTCAATGGAAGGGTTGGATTTCCCCCTCCCAACACCCACCTGTAATTAACTCCTGGACTTCACTGGCCCCTAGTGGCAGTTGTATCCAGAGCTGACCTTTAACATCCCTTTTTGGTCCACCTGGGGTATCCATTACCCTAAGAACTTTCTCCCCAGGACTTTAGTAATAAGAACTCCTTACACCATCGAGTCTCCTTAAGATACTCCTCAAAGTCCTCCTGATAAATACCCAGGGTGTAACCTATCTTATTAACTTATCAGCAAGGACTTGTTTATCCAATTCCATAGTAACTTACTGCTGGGAGCAGTCATGTGACGGGCCAGCCCCTTGCAGATGGCTCTGGTCTCCCTCACGGTGTGGAGGTGCAGAACCCTGGGCTGACAGGAGGCTCTCAGGCTTCCCATGCTTTGCTCTCTGACACTCATTCCTATCCCAATCATCTGCCCACAGGAGGGACCAGCACTTACAGAGGAGGTGAGTGAGCCACTGTGGCTGGTTGTGATGGACGATGGCCACACAGGCAGTGTTGAGAGCCACCAGGCTCAGGACGATCCAGTAGAACACCTGGGATTTAACCATGTGGCGAATAGAAATGCGCAGAAGCCTTTCCTTGTGCCGGAAGTAGGAGGCCCCGTCTACTTTTGTGCTCTTGATGCTGGCTCGGGCGAGAGGCGTACCTAAGCAGGGGAAATGAGGAGGGAGAATGAGGCTGCGAAACATCCTGGGATCACCCTCCATGGCCAGGAGGCATCCAAAGGGCAAGGTGGGCAGCTTGAGTCCCAGGGCAAGGTGACCGCCACATTGCAGGCCTAGGCAATCCCTATGATACAGGCTAAGTAATTTCCACAGGCACAGACCCTGTTTTTCCTCTCCAGGACTCTCAGTCCTAGAACATCAAAAGACTCCCAGGCAGGACACCAGGCAAGCGCCCAGTGTCTTGAATCCTAACAGGATCATGTCTGTGTATGTAACAGATTGGGCTTCTCTCTGCCCTTTCCTTTTAAATATGCTCCAGACACCGGAATCCTTCTGCTGCATTTGTGGTATTTCTGCCACTGGTGACAGAAAGCTTTGTAAGTCTCTTCTGCTTTTAAGGATGGAGTGAGATCCTGCCCTTTTCTGGGAGGAAAAACCTGCCATTGGCCAAAATCTGTAAGAGAACCTGGGATTGAACTGCAGTCATATGAAAGGGTTGTTAAGAGGAATGAGTTTAAATTTCACATGCTAGAAGGAAGTAGGTGCTACTGTGGTTAAAGAAATGACTTCAAGTTCTCACGTCTGGGTCACTAGAAGCAATAGGTACGTTCTCAACGTCCTGAATAGCACAGGTTGAGTATCCCTTATCTGTTATGCTTGGGACCAGAAGCAGCTCAGGGTTGAGATTTTCTCAGTGGAATATTTTCCAGACAAAATGAGATATCTTGGGGATGGGATCCAAATCTAAACACAGGATTCATTTATGTTTCATATACGCCTTACCTACATAGCCTGGAGATAATTTTATACAATACTCTTAACAATTTTGTACAAGAAACAAAACTCCACGGTGTAGAATTCTCCACTTGTGGCACCACATCATTGCTCAAGAAGTTTCACATTTCTGAATTTTAGATGAGGGATGTGCAGCCTGTATCCCAAAGTGGGTTCTCATGAGCACACCCAGGAAAGAGAGGCCATCTTGGCAAATGAGACACAAGTGCCACACTTGGAGAACCCTAAACCCCACGTTTCACATAAACGGCATTCCCTGCTCCTTTTTCTTTTTTTCCATTTAAATCACTGCCCTCTAGATCAGATTCCCATGCCTTCCCTTAATTATATCCCTAAATTCTGGATCCTGTGGGTTCTTTTCCTCCTTGTGGTTTCTTCTCAAAAGACAGGATCTTCATTTTCATGGGAGATCCAGAGAAGTAAAAGAAGATCTGACTGGATCACTCACCCACAGAAGAGATATCAACGCAGTGATCATCGCTGGAGTCTCGGGTCATGGCCTCCGTCCGGCTCCTTTTGATGGTTGCCCTTCGAAGCACTACGCCAGGGAAGGGGAAGGCCAGTGAGAGGCCACAAGTACACCCAGATCATCCTGGACAAAACTTTGAGGGCTGTAGGCAAGAGGCCTTATGCAAGGACCCTGTGACACAGGCGTCTGCCTTTAGACTGGAGCCAGGGTGACAGACACTGAGACTATCTACAGAACCATGAGGGCTACGCTCACTCGCGCCTGCTGAAACTCAAGAGCTCTGGAATCCTCGCTAGAGCCTGTCTAAACGCAGTAGGTAACACACACTCCGCATCTAGGTGTTCTGGCTCTTCATAAATCATGCCACTTCCCGGTAATGAAAGTGGTCCCAAGATGATCCCCACAAATCTTAAAACAAGATCCCGTCATATACCACCGGTTGGATGATGGTCTTGGCACAGTATCAATCACATGCCTGGAACAAAGCAACTCTTGGGTTTCATTTTCATCGCTTTAAAAGGCATTTAAATCTGTGACTCAATTCCCTTCATTTTAAAGCATGAGGGATTTTATTACAGAGAGACTCGCGTTTCAAATCCCAGCGCGCCCCTCTTTTCTTTCTTTCTCCTCTTTTGATCAAGAGAGATTGCCGCCGCCTAAGAGGGGCAAATGCAAATGGAACAGGGCGTTGGAGCTGTTCCTTACCTTCCAGGGCTGATGTTCCCGCATTTTTATTTTCTTCAGCGAGCATGACTTCCTCTAGATGGAAACAAATAATTTTAGTAAATTATCTGTACAAGAAAATTAGGGTGCAAAATGGAGATGCCTCAGGGACAGCCCTGGCTCAAGTCAGCAAAGTGAACAAAGGGTTCAGAGCCGGTCACAGGTGCCAGCACAGAAGGGCTGCCCAGGAGCACAGGGTGCAGAACAGGAAGGAGGTCCTACTGTGAGGGGGTGCAGGGGTTGGTTTGGCAAAATTCAACCTTGCACCCGAGACCCTCTCAAGGGTACCACCATGAGTGGGGAGGAGGAAGTGTACCCTCTAAGCTGATAGGTATAAAAAGTTCCATTCTGTTTTAAAATTCTACACTGGCGTCATTCTTCCTCCAATCTCTTAAACTTTTTCTGGCAATGGGATCATCCTTATTTCTCTCATCTGTGTCCCCTCTGCCATGACACCTACCTACCCACCCAGGAGGTGAGACCACGTTCTAGCTCTACCCTGTCCATGCCTGGAGAGAGAGGCACAGGACTTCTCTGGGCTGCTTCCTCACGACCCACCATCTCCATCTTGCCTTGGCTGAGCAGCGCTTGAGCCAAAGAAGCTTGGGCCAGTCGTGAATTTGTCCCTGTGGTCTAATAAATGGATATTTGGTTTTTATCTCCAGCTCCTGGCACAGAGCTGTCTCCTCTCTGCTAATGAGATGACTCATGGCAGGCAGAGGGGTCCTGGAGAGCTGGTGGACAGAAAACCAACCATAGGATTCGAGAACTGGAACTCTAGTCTCTTCCTGTCCCCACACCTGGGGAGGGAGAAGGGGATGGAGATCAAGTTCAATCAACAGTGGCCAATGATTTAATCAAGCATGCCTGTGTACTGAGATCTCCATATAACCCCCCAATCAATGGTTTGGGAGTTTCTGGGTTGGCGAAAACATTCTTCTGTGGTGAGGGTGGTGAGCAATCCCCCTCCAAATAACAAAAAAAAAAAAAAGACAAAACACACCTTGACTCACAGATCTCTTCCATGCAATTCCCAAGTTGCATCCTTTATAATAAATACTTTTCCAGAGTTCTATAAGTCATTTTAGCAAGTTATTGAACTTGTCAGGAATGGAGTTAGGAGTTGTGGGAATTCTCAAATTTATAGTTCGTCAGGGAGAAATGCAGGTCACCCGTGTCCCTCTTTCTGCCACAGGGAGTGGAGACAATCGAGGAGGACTGGCTTAGCCTCTAACCTGCAGGGTCTATGCTAGCTTTGGGTGATGTTAATGATCAGAGTTCGACAAAACTGTTGAGACACACATTTGGTGTTGGAAAAATGAAGTATCGGTTGGTGTTGTTCACTGGTATTTGGAAAAGACACCACACTGTCCCTAGGATTCTTTTCTGGTCCCTGTAGGAGCAGTCTTGTATTCCAGTGAGGGGTCATTACCTGAGGAGGACTATTTTCCTCAGATTGCAATAAACCTCACTAGCGTCCCTACAAAGGGACCAATAAAACAGCCCTTCTACCCCAAACCTGGTGGGCTCCCGAGTGCCCTCCTGGCGGTGAGGTGTACGAGTTTTGATCTCATCCCACCTCAACACCTAGGCCAGGGAGCTGGAGGCCTTGGCAATCATTCCCAAAAGCCCAGCTACTGGGGCTTCTAGGCAGACCCTATTAAACAATAGTTTAATTGAAGCACTTGTAACAAGTAACTTGTAAAAGGACAAGTAGGAGAGGGTAAAGCCATTACCACAACTCCACCTGAACATAAAACTGAGGCTATATAAGGTATTTCCCAGGGAGGGGAACATTTTCAGGCTTGGGATTACTATGCAGGATGGCCATTATGCCAAGCCATAAATGTTTAGCTTTCTTTTTTAAGTACAGCCTCTGGCAAAACACTAAGCTAACAGGCTAAGTGTTATGGTGGGGTGCACCTTCATGCACACCTACCGCCTTTTAAAACCATTTTATAGCACATGTTACTTAGAGGGCATCATTTTAAAATTAGGTCCTTGTTAAAACACCTCAAAGCAACATTAATTACCTTAGCCAGAGAGTCAGTTTTGCTCTGCGGCAGTGTCTTGCTTTAGGATGGGAAGATCTGAGAACCTCCAGGCAGGGGGAAGGTGTGGGGAATGCTGAGGATCTCTGGGAAGCACTTGAGGGCTCTGGAAGTGCTGAAACCACCCCTCCCCCACCAATGCCTCTTGCCAAGTTCGCTTTCGAACTTGAGTGTCTTTCCAGGGAAATGTAACCCATATGTCTCTGATTCACTCACGCTCCATTTGTAAAGGGAAGGGCCAGGAAGCACAACCTGACGTCACAGTGCGTCTTTTTTTCTTAGAAGGAGAAGTACTGGCTTTGCTAACTGGAAGAAAGGGGAGCCCTGGAATTTTGCAAGGATCTGAAAAGCACAGCCACAGAAGAATGGCCCACTCTGCCACCTGACCCTGCGTGGGATCACTGGCAGGGCTGGGAAGATTCTTTTCTGGGTCTGCTGCCAGCTCACTCAGCAGTCTGTCAGATGGCTTCTCCACCAAGGACGCCAAGGACAGTGAGGAATGTCAAGCTGCCTGCCTGGCCTGGAGGCAAATCTGCTAGCCCTCCCGTGGGTAAGGCTGAGTTACCATTCTGGCAAGAGGTAGGCGAGGTTCATATTCACCTCACTCCTAAACACCCTCAGTGGGGACAGGGTGAAACCGAAGTACAATCCACACACACAGCTCATGCTTCTAGAAACAAGGAAATATGCACATCCCGAACAAGTCTTCACCGAACAAGGTGTTTATCTGACTTTCAATCATACATGTGTTCTCTTAGCCCTTATAATCAAAAGTGGACTCAGAACAGAGAAGGCTTTTGCGTGTTAGTGGTCAGAGTATGAAAGGGGCATCCCATCACTCCTTTGGGAGACTAAAATGCAGGCATCCAAGCATCAAAATTTCCCCACATAACCTCATTTACGCTACTCATTTCCACTAGGAATAGAGAAAGATGCTGACTGTCATCATGTGTATCTTCTTTTATTTAAAAATATCACTTTTTTTCTGAAAGAAAATGAAGATATATAACTGATGGAACCCAACCTTCAAAATAATAATGAAAGCAAATGCATTCTTTTCATCGACAGAGGGTGATCCATGAGCTGAGCCACAGTCATACTGGAATCTGGTGGCCCTGGGTGTCGAGGAAATGACAGGTTTGGACCAACTGTCTCCTGTGCTGGCCATGGGCTGGGAGTGGTAACAGCTCAGCCCTCGGGAGAACACCCCTTCTCCCCTCCCCTCACCTGGATGGTGGCAATGTGTTCCTTTAAAAATCTTAGGTTGGCATGGCAGTGCTGTGCTCACAGTAAAGTCCAAGCTCTGACCATGGCTCACAAGGTCACAGGTGACTGCTGCCTACCCACCACTGTCTCCCTTGGTTCCTGCAGCCCTTCCATTCTGCTCCAGGAGACTGCTGATTCTCTCCCACAATAGGGAGTTGACCCTCAAATACTCCTCTCTGTATCTTCCTGAGGCCACTTCTTTAAGTCTTCACACAAATGGGTCTATTCTCACCCCTCTATATAATCCCAGCACATCCTAAGCCCCATAACCCTCCCTTCTCCCAACGCTCTTAATCAAGGAGGTCCCAGGCACTGACCCAACCAACTCCATTTTGCTCCTGATTCCATTTGCCTCTTGAACTTTTCTTTTTCTTTGTGCAGCTGACTTGGAAACCAGGAAAAACAGGTCTGATTAATAAGCATCTTTATGACAAGGAACTGAACCCAGCCCCAAGGAATGGTGGATCTCACAGAACAGATCACCTCATGATGAGATTGCTCCCCTGAGAGGACGCAGCTGCCCCATAATGGAACCATGGCTGACCTTCTAAGCAAGAGCAATCATCCACCAGGGTAACCAAATCGCCCCCTCAGGCAACAATGGCTTTCCTGGATCTTCACAGAGCCAGTCCTGAGATGACAATCCACTAGACCATGGCCTGACCTAGATGACCCCTCCACCAGCTATCCAAAATCCCCAGTCATGCCAGCCCTTGCCTTATTCTCGTTTCTATAAAACCTCAAAGTTCCTGTTAGAATCTTGAAGATAGACCTTAGATCACTGAACCTCTTTATCCATTCTTCTTAGTGCGGCCACACTGATTAAAGCTCTTTCCCTCCACTTCAGGACCACCCATCTCTTTGACTGGCACATCAGGATGGTGGCTGAACCTGATTTGTTGGGACTCCTGGAACCAAGGCCTTTGCCCTAAAACTCTGGTAACATCGTCTTCTCACAAGTTTATCATTGATTATTTTATTACTTCCTTCCCCCATCTAGAGGAGAATGAACTCCAACAGAGAAAAGTTTTGGGGTCCATTGGGTACATTGTTGCCAAGGTCCTGGGAGTGGGCCTGGTACAAAGTAGGTGCTCAATACATGTGTGCCAAAGGTATCAGGTATTAATAACAGGAGGAGGTGGAGGAGGATAAAAAAATCATCAACCCAAATTCAGCTCCAGTCCTCAGTTCACATGCTAATATGCCTACCTCGTGAAAGATATTTAGTGCAAGAAAAGGGACAATCAGACCCCAGAGGAAGAAGTGGCACCAGCAAGGAACCACTAGGCACCCAGAGCATCTCTCTGCTCTAGCTAGGCTGCCCCTTGAATGAAACCACTGGAAGCATCAGAAGGGGCAGGTGTCAATGTCTGCGCCACCCACCCCAGTGCCTCTAGCCCCAGACCTCACCTGCTTTGTCTATCCAGGCCCGGTAGCCATTCAGCTCACGCTCAATCTGCTGCTGACGCCGCAGTTTCATGAACGCTCTTCGGTTCTCCACTCTCTCTCTCTCTTTGGCAAATTCCCTGTGGACAAGAAAGGTGAGATTCACTGGGTGGGTGAGCCGGACCCCACATCCACGTCCCCGTATCCCAAGCTGCAATGTGATCTTCTTCAGGGTTTTAACAGGAGTCAGCTTCATTCAGCCTCTCACAGGAGATCTGCCCCTTCTGGTGACACGCCAATCAGGACCAACACCCTCTGCTTGCTCTAATTTGAAAGGGTCTTCCTTAGGCATGTGACAAACTAGGTTAAAAAATACCACACTCCATCTCCTCAGCCATGATGGAAGCCCTTCACCCTCTCAAGAGCATATCTGTCCTTGATATTTTTTGATAAAAACACTAACTGATAGTCATATGGTGATCCAGTCCTGCGTGAAGTTTCTCTCACCCCTTAACTCATTTCATCCTCACAAGCATCCTCTGAAGTAGGAACTATTAATATTTCCATTTGACAGATGCAGAAGCCAAAACTTAGGTGAAGTAACTTGCTGGACTTTGAACTCTAACCATATATGGTGCTATTTCTGATGTCCCGTATGCCGTGGTGCTCAAAAAAGGATCCCACTGAAGACCAATGGCACTGTTGACCTGAAGGGCTAAAGGGTACAAGAGGGTCAGCGTCATTTAAATAAGAAATGGACAATGGACGGGATGGGTACCCAGCAGAGAGACAGTGGGGAGGTCCAGTGGGGCAGAGGGAGCTAAGACAGAGACAGCCATGGTGAGGGTCAGGAAGAAGACAGTCTGCTGACCGGCACAAGGAAACAAAGCCACCCTGAGAATGCAAAGACCAAAGCACATGAGACAACAAGAACAGAAGAGGATCCAGTTCAGTGGGTGAGTAAATGGGATAAAGAAACAGTCCTTGGTGGTTGGATTCCTGCCAAGGAAACCTCACTGGCCTCTGTAGGGCTTCCCACCACGGCTCAGGTGTTGCACTGCCCTGGAAGCTCTTCCACTTATTCAAGGGACCCCCAGAATAAAGAGCTGCAGAGTGAACATGAGGGAGTCCAGCACCCACTGTGGGACCTGCAAGTTCCTCCCTCCCATCCAAAGAGGGCGACATGAACCAGAGGCTGAGGCATGTGCCCCAGTCACAGCGCAGGGGAAGAAGAGAGGTCATACCACCAGATACAGAGAGACTTCTAGACGTTTGCATCTCACCTGGCCCTCCTGCCAACTTAGGGCTGGCTTCCTGGAGTATGGGACAAGTTTATAATGGTGAGTTGAGCTGAGGGTGTGGGGACAGGACACGTTATTCTGTGCCTGACTGCAGATTCAGGGGGTTCTATGAAAGGTGCCGTGGGAGGAGGGAAGGAGAGAGAATGAAGAGTAACCAGGGCCAGGAATGTCAGGGCAACATTCAGGCCCTGGGATGCTTCCCTTTCCTTTTCTGGATTTCAGCAATTAGGAACAAGAAGTTGGGGGTTCATGGCATTACCATCCTCCAAAGTTCTTTCGTTTGCCTCCTCTGTTCCTCCTGTCCATTGTTCTATAGGTTCTAGCTTCAAAAGGACACTTGAATCCACTCTACCTTGATTTAGGACCTCATCCTTCCCTGCCTGGACCATTGCAACTTTTTATTTTCTTGGACTAGATAGGGCTGCACATAGCATTTGTTCAGTAATTTTTATTATTATTTAAAGCATCCAAGCTGATGAGGGGTGCACACTGACAGCTCTTCTCTGGTTCTCAAGAAGTGTTCTGTCCCTACACCGACCCAAGGATGCCAACAAGGTTGCTGTAACTGGATATGTCTACCCTAGTCTTTGCTAAGCTCTGCAACCCTCTCTGTAGGACTGGGCTATGAGGCATGCAGTGTATCACCTCAATCTGAGCCCCAGAATGCCAGTGTCACCTGATTGCTGCTGGGCTAGGCCCACAAACCCTAGCCTAGCCCTCCCTGGGTATGTGGAAGTTTCCTGACCCCAGGACTCACCAGCTGGGTTCCCTGATCCCTCCAACCAGGCCTGCTAGCTGGTACTCACATGTCTAGAGCCCCACAGACTCTAAGCTAAGAGGAACAAAGCAGAGAAGATGCTCCAGGGGGTCCCTCCTAGGCAGTTCCTGTACCTCTACACAGGAGGAAAGGCTCTGTGGGGGCCCTTTATCATGTTTATTAAGTGGCTTTCTCAGTTTTGTTCTTTCATTGGGAGCCTGAAGTAGAATCTGGCACTGTGTCATTCTCCTGCTCTTGTCACCCCCTCCCTGGCTGTCCCAACTGTTCATTCCCACAGCTGATCTCCCTGACTAGTCTGCAGACTCCAAGAGGCCAAGCAGAGCCCCCATGAGGTCACATCCCATCTGGGACTTAAGGAGTTTAACCCACCAGCTGCTATTACAGGCGATTCCATAGAACATAAAATCCTGAGGAAAGCTAATGTTCTTAGGACACATTTTTAAATTTTTAATTTGTAAGTCATTTTCATGTAAATTATTTCATTTATATTTACAAAAACCCTGGAGATTTGAAAGGTTGCTTGCCCAAGATCATCAAGTAAGAAGGAGGCAGAGCCAGAATTTAAGCTAATGCCAACTTCAGGTCAGTGCAGTTTCCACAAATACCTCAGCTGGCTTCCCTGCATTCTAGGAGTCAGCCTCTAAAACCTACAGAAGAGACTGTTTCAGCCCAAAATTGAGGAAAATAAGAATATAAAATCAGGTTTTTTGTTAAAAGGGAGCATTTCATTGAGATAGCAGGAAAAAAAAAAAAAAAACTATTGCTCTGTGTTGAGTTAATAAGACCTAGAATAAGATTCATAGCATTATTCAAGTTATTGATACATTGCTTGATTTTGTGCCACATCATAGACACCATTTATTCATATGCATGTCATATTCTGGAGAAAACAAGGCTAAGCAGGATTCAGCTCCATTACGTTCCAAAAATAAGAACATTCTAGATTTCACATGTCCACCAGACTCTTGCATATACAGATGACCAGACCTGGGGAAGAAAAGCATGTTACCTTCTTCTTTCTTCCTTACAGGATCCTGGGGATTATTCAGACAATGATGCTTTTGCAAAGATAGAAAGTATGACCTTTACCTTACTTAGTAACCAGAGGACCACTGCCAAAATCCCCACTAAATTTGGAGTCTTAGAGTGACCCTCTGAATATCTCAATGTATCCAATTCCCTTGGATTAAGGGATGGGAAGTAGAAGCATGTTCACATAGCCTGAGGCCTCCTGGCCCTGGCCTGGGGGTCAGGGTATGAGGGTATGCAACAAGCTTCTTGTCTTTTGCTCCATCCAGTGCTTCTACCCACACAGAGGTAACAGAGTTCAATGTGGGATGTGTCTAGACTTCAGAATTCCAAACATGCAGAACAAAAATACAACCCCACATGATGAAGCAGAAACACCACCAGATCAATTCTCAGAGCTAGGTGTTCAGGTAACCCCTGGTGCTAATACACTGAATAGCAATTCAGGTTTCTCATCAGTCAGACCTGCCATTAGAGGGATACAGAAACACTCTGCTAGGGACACACCTGCTCTCGGAATCCTTACTGGATTCCCATGAGAGTGTATAATGACAAAAATCCAAATTGTGCCTCATTGTAGACACTGCTCCTTCCCCAACTCTGTTACCCAAAATTTCAGGTCATTCTCCCACTTTAGTCCGGTCCTTGGGAGGACAGTTTGGAGCTCCCCTCAAGATGCAGCATGAAAGAAAGGTGAGTGGGCCGGTAAACCTGGACAAGCCTCTCTTCCGGTCGCCACAAACGTATGCCAAGTTAAGGTTTCTACATTTCAGTTACAGAATCTAAGGCGGCTCCTCTCCTCACACAGCATGGTTGAGCAGTTTTCTTTCTTCCCAGTTACTGAATTTACATTTGTGACTGCTTTTGTTTTCCAGCAGTTTACATGAGCACCAGAAATTGTAAAAATCAACTTTCCATACAGAGCCAACTCTATACTATTCACAATAAGATGAAGAATCAAACAATCTCAGACAAGGTAAAACGCACCACACGTTTATCATACATACCTACAGAGATGAAGGCAGAGAAGGTAGAGTTTTTAAAATCATGTTTATGGAAAAAAAATCATGTTTAGATGGATGTTAAAATTGATGTCTACGTTATCAATTTATGGACCCATAAAGGAGACCCTGCCACAGATAATTCTAGTGGCTAATCTGTGTATTAATAAGTGACTGGTTCTAGACCATAGGGTGATGATGGGAGGGACTTTGGTCATTCACATTTCTAGAATTTGTCATGATGTTGCTACCTCTTGGGGATTAGAAGAGAGGTTTGCTCAGGTCTGAAATTCGCAGAGCACCGGGATGGGCATCTCTTCATTTGTCTAGTGAGGAAGACGTCTGGAAGGTTGGCTGTGGCAAGAAACCCCCTGGAGGAGGACTGCTTGGCTTCTATGGTCCCAGCTCCGGGGCGCTCCTCCTGATTCAGTGCACCCAGCGAGCTCTGGTTACCCATGCAGAGGCCCTGGGTGCTGTCATGGCAACCAAAAGGATGACAAAGCCCGCCAGGATGGGCTGGCCTGTGTGACTCAAGGATCTGTTTACCCACACTCCTGTACACACTTGCATGCCTCAGCACACACACATTGGCAGAGACACGCATGATCACACTGGAACTCTAAAAGCACACGGAGACGGACTGTGCCAGGCACGCAGATAGCCACGTGATCATGTTCCTATTAATCTTCAGAGTCCATATTTTCAGAGGGCTCCACGACCCACAAGGGAGCCTTGCCAATGTGCTTGTAAGATCTTTGCTTCAGCAAGGAGGAATTTGGGTTAGACAACAAGAAAACCCTCTTCAAGCCTAAGAGTTCCAAAGCTAACAACAGAAATGGGGGAAGTCAGGTGGGCAGCTGTGTTGGCCGTGGCTTAATTTCAGTCCATTGGAAAATGGGCTGAAGGCAAGGGGCAAGACATTTCAGTGCTCTTGTGAGCTCATGGAACATTTTCTCCCATTTTTCAGAAGAACAAACAGCCCCAGAGAAGGTAAACACCTTACTGAAGGTCACACAGCTCAGCAAGGTGCAGTTATTTACACCTTATCCCTTGACTTGTTCCAGAAAGGACTTGAAGAGACTTAAAGGTCCCAACAGAACTAGCCTTCTAGATTCCATTCAGTGGTGACTCTGATAAGCGGTGAGTGTCCAGCTGAGTGAAGGATGCAAGCACCAGGCACTGTGTCATCCCTGTCATTCTTCCTCAGAGTCGGGTACCTAGGCAGGGCCCCTCCTCTGAGCAGAAACCCTTCCCTCAGTGGCTAAAGCAAACAAATGGCCTCACAGGGAGTTCTGGGTCCTACCCCAACTCCTTCATCCTGTATCCATAGCACTGAAAGAAAGGCCATGAGTCATACAGACCAGGATACCAGGCAGGGAAGACATGCCAGATGGCATGACCTGTCCAGGCCCCGCCTTTCACATGTAGGTCCACTAAGGCACACAGTGAGGTCAGCGAGCTTGCCAGTCCTAGGTCTATGGCATGTGGCGGCTGACTGCAGCATCACTGAGATTTCCCAGATCCCAAACCAGCACTATTCCACGTCTGCAAGATATTTCAGTTACAAGGACTCAGAGAGTCAGATTCTTGTAGGAACTCAGCAAATGAATGGTCTGTTTTCCTTCTAGCATTGAGATCTCACTTGAGTTGATGCAGGGAGAAAAGCAGCATTAAAGGGATAATGAGGGAGCTGGAATGTGTGTCCTTTGCCTTTGGACCACGAAGCTGGTCAAAGTATAATGGTTACAAGTTCTGAAGTTGGACAGATTGGGTTTGGATCCTAGCTCCACCACGGTGTGATCAGGGCAAGTGCTTAACCCCAGAGCCTCTATAAAATCAGAATAAATACCATTCCTATATCAAATGGTTATTGGGAAGATTGAATAATGGGAAGAGCAACAAATGGCAGGTAGCACAGCTCTGAATAGCTCTTTTAAGTATAACTGACATTTTTGAGACTGTATCATAATACAGATGACCTGTTAACAAGACCACCTTCTTTGTTTATTCTACTTGCAAAGTATTATTTATGATTGCTAACAACATGGTAGGCATGCCTTTAGAATATGGAGACAGCAGCAGATATAAAGGCAAAATCCTTGCTTCCATCCAGCTTTCATTCCCACACAGGAGAAAGATAATAAACAAGAAAATAAATATGGTAAGCAGTGTGTTGAAGACGAACAGATGCTCAACAAGTGCAGAGAGCATGGGGGTGGAGTTGGAATTTGGGGTTGAGTGGCTTGGGAGGTCTTCACAGAAGACTCAGAATGACAGATATGTGGGTTAGTGATCACAAAGGCATCTGGGGAGGAACACTCCAGGGAGAGGTGACAGCCAGGGCAGTGCTGTGGGGCAGGAACATTCGGGAGAAGATTTTGAAAAATAGAAAAGAGTCAACATGGCTAGAGTGGACTGAATAACTGGAAGATGGCTGAGATGAGGTCAGCGTGGGGAACAGGCCAGGGGGAGGACTAGATCACACAGTCCTCTATTTTACCAGCTGGAAAGACTGGGAAACCATTAGAGGAGCTATAGCACAGGAGTCACAGGACTTGAAGTCTTCAAACAACATCTCCGGCTGACCTTTTGAGAAGGAACTAAATGGGATAGCAGCAGGGAGAACTTGAGGTTGTCCAGATGGTGGTGGCATTGGACAGAGAGGTAGGAGGGGGGCTACGGAGAAATACTGGGGTTATGGACACCTTGAACGTGGAATGTAAAGGTGTCAAAGGTGACTCCAGGGTTTCAGCTACCACAACTGGAAGGATGGAGTTAAGTTAGTGGAGATGGAGACACCCTGGGCAGAGCAGGTTGGGGGTCAGGGAAGATCAGGAGTTCAGCTGCATATGTAAGTCAGCTGGGGATCCTAACACATTCCTATTAAAGACCGGTATGCCCAACAGCACCAATTCCCTGCTACCCACACGAGATGTGCCAACTTCTCCAATGATTATCTGCTGAGAATGAAACAGAGCCAGCCTAGATTCCCCTCCACCCTTCCCGCTCCCCTGCTAGCATGTGCCAGAAAGATGTTAACGATTTTTCAGCAAAACATAATCAGGAAATTGTTGTTGCTATCGTGGTAAATAAAATTCAAAACAACACAAAACCCACAAACATTCCTGAATGCTGCTTTGCTCATTTCAAGCGTCTCACAGTTCCTCTCCGCTAGCAGGATGATCAAGGAAGAGCGTGTGCTATTATATTACACAAGCGGCAAGTCCGCACGTGGCTGTCCTTAAAACCTTTTAGGAAGGGAACTAGGGGACCTCACTTTTATCCCTATTTTGCAGATCAGAAAAATAAAGGCCTGTGGAACATTGAAAGGCAAGTCAGGGAGCAGAGAGACCAAGCTCCGGAGCAGAATCCAGATCTCCCCGCTGTTTAATTACGCACCAGCCTGTGCCACCTCGGTTTGGCACGCGGATACTATCAAGGCACAAACCCAAAGCACACACGTCGCTTCCTCTCTCTATACACATATAATAGTGTATGTTTCAGTCACAATATTTCAGTGGGTTCAAAGCCCTGTGGTGCAGGAAGAATGAGCCATGGGGAGGTAAGAGCATTTCGTATTCTTCTTTCTCCCCCACCCACACCCCCCACAGCACTCTAATTACAGTATGAAAGAGGCATCTTGACAGAGAACAAATGGCTGTGTTCTTTGAAGAGACACATTTTGCACTCCTCTTAGGAGCCACTGCAAGCAGTTCCCTCCCCAAAAGCTTCGGAGGTGCCAGAGGAGCGGGTGGGTGTGGCTGTGTTCAAGGGAGTGACTGAGAGTTTATTACCAGGTGGGCCAGTATGTGCTTACCACTGTGTGGGTGTGCACATAGAGCCCTTTATAAAAGGCTTCGAATTTCCCAGAATCCTTTGCTCAACATCCCCACATAATTTAAACATTAAAGGTTCCTCTCAGGAAGATCAAATGTATGGCTCATCATCAGAGATTCTTCCTTGTGAAAACAAGCCTTTTCCAGGTTTTGGGGTGAACAAGTGGAACTCAAGACCCAAAGCTGATGGAAAGGGAATCATGGGGACAGAGGGGAGGTCTGAGGAAGGGGAAGAACGTTTGAAGACCTGGGAAGTGAGCCCACCACACCGGGTGGCTGACCTGGTCTTTTGACTCCCATCACTTTTAAACAGTAGGATTAAAATGGGGCAGCGTTCATTCACACATCCATCCATTCATATCTTCCAGGTGATGAGAAAGTCCCTCAAACTTAGCTCCACTTCTCAGACAGGAAATCAAGGCTTAGCACAGCACCTACACCTGCCCAAATCACTCAGTCTGTATTAAGTAGTGCTGCACCTCGGCCATTCCCAGTCCTTGTGTTTGCCCATTTATTCATTGTTGACCCCATGACGCTCTTGTTCAGTGTAACAGGCCTGGTAATAACTGGTCTAACAGACTGGCTGCTCCACAAGTGTTTACTGAGGGAATGGTACCCAACAGGTGCCCAACAGTGACCACCAGACAGAGCAGTTTCAGAGCTTAAAAGAAGAGGAGAGGAGAGGAGAGGCCCAGTGGAGTGGGACACATGCCTGTGCCTTGGCCTCCCCACAAACAGACAAGGCTAGCACCATTATAGGCTCCTCTTGAAGATGTATGGGTCCAGGGTGCCCAGAATCTGCAGGGATAGAGGGTGCAGTGGCTCTTTTTGATTCCAGCCACTTCTTCCAGGAGAAGCTTCTTCTATCAGGATTCCATGAAACCTATGGTTTGCTTCTCAATCTCCTTTGCTCCTCTTGACACTGGAGTACCTCAGGGCAAGCCTAGGGTTCCTTTCTGGTCACATTCTCCATCTAGGTGATCTCACTCAAGCCCAAGGGGTCCACATCATCTCCATGCTAAAGACCAGTAAATGTACATCTCTAGGACCAATTCACCACCAGCTTCACACCCATCTACGCCACCACCTACTTGATATCAGCTACTTGAACATCAGCAGGCATCTTGAGCTTAACAACACCCAAATTTTTATTTCTCCCCCAAATTGTTCCTCATCTAGCTTCTCCCCCCTCAGGAAAAAACACCACACCAGCCAGAGTCATTTCCATTTCTTGCCTTTTTTTTCCTCCCAATATCCATCAAATGATGATTACTTATGATTACACTTCCACCAACTTCTTTCCAACTTCACTGCTACTAACCTAGACAGAGCTTCTCTGGTCTCTTGCCTGGCTGCTTCCTACCTTCAACAGTAAAAACTCCTTCACCAAATTCCTGTTTCCACCCTTGTCCCAATCCCCCTATTTCCCTCATAATATAAAAGCAGGGGTAACTTTTTAAATATAAACCAAACCATGTTACCCCACTGTTTGAGACTCTCTTCCCTGGCTTCCCATTGTTAAAATCCTCACTCTGGTCTTTACTATGGTCTACAAGACCTTCTTTGGATCTGATCCTTCTCTCTCTCCCTTCTTTCCTGGTCACAAAATCAAAACTAATAATCACACTACCTGTCATGCCCGACTCCACCAACCTGTTTTATTTCATTACTATTTCTTGCTGCAAAACTACCCCGAATACCTTGTTTACAAGATACATAGTTTCTAGCTTAAAAGGGTCATCAATAAGTAAGTGGATAAGCACAAGACCTAGAAATGGATGAGGCAAAGCAGCTTCTAGTACAGGGAACTACTAGGTTTTTTCTTCCCAGAAGAATTCCCTATGTGACCAAAGGGTTTCTTCTGCCATGTTCGCCATGGTGTCCTCAGTGTCCAGAATACTGTTCCTGCTTACAAGGGGCTCAGCCAGTACTTTTTGAATTAATGCAAAAGGTAACATTTAGAATTTTATATGTGTAATATACATTTGTTCCCTGGAAATTACTAGTATGAGTTATGGCTACTATAGATCATTTCCACTAGTAAGATGATCAATCTCACTGCCTCCAAGAATTAATTCTTAACCAGACCAATCTAGAAACAAGTTGTGTGTCATGTCTTTGACATTTATATAAACTTTCAGAACCATTCCAAAGATATAAAACATCATCATGGTAGAAAACTCTTTATTCAGCCTTAATATTTTCTGCAAAAATTGAGGCTTTATCCCTCTGTAGTCTCATTACAATTGATGTTTATCTTCCCTTATTTAGAAGTCTTTCTTAAATTGAGGGCATTTAATAAATCACCAACTTCTGTCTTACAGTTAACCTCGGTTCTTCACTGAAACATAATTAATTATTACCTCATTGAAAATGTCACTGGCTATTAGAGGCAAATGCTACAAAAGCACCGGTGAGGTATAAGCAAAGATATTCTCCTGAACAGCTGGCATGTGGTAGATATTAGTGTTAGAACCTGTGTAGATGTTGGTGCTTAAGACATTTCTAGTTATATATTGATTGTTAATGAAGTCCTCATTGAAAAGCAAGGATTTCATAACAATAAACACAACTAGAGTTATGAAATGTCATGAGAGATTTTAAACCTGATATCTAGTTAAAAAAGAATTGTATTTGGATTCAATGCATCTATCTTTGCATCAGATCATGGATCAGCTACTCAACTTCTCTGCAATTTAATTTCCTAACACATGACACTGATAAAAAAAATACCCACCTTATAGAAGTAATATGTCAATGGGCTCACATGATCAAAAGCACTGATCATGTCTCATAGCATGACAGATTTTCAGTAAATGTGGGTAGACTCTGAAGCTCCAAAGAAGCCATTCTTCGTGCAAAGCACTGCGAGTGAACTGCTCATTATTTCATCTCTTTGGGATATTAACTCAAATTAAGTATTTGGGTCAAGGATAATGTAAACACCAGAGAAAAAAACAGCAGCAAGTTCGGAGAGCAGAAAAGCACGTCTTTTGATACAGTCTCTTCTCCTGAATACTGGGGACTGTTTGACTCTTTCTCAACTAACTGCTTACCACCTTCAGCAGAAGTTATTTTCATGTAAGTCTTTGGTGTGAGGATTTCACCAGAGAAGACTTTCCAGAGTTTGGAGCCACTGGGGACCTGCATGTAAATGAATCCACCAGGAAGAAAGCTTCCAGCTTGAACCTTAATCCCCACCCCAATGGACACTCCCAAACTCTTCCAAGGTTCTTAACAAAATCCAATCTTAGGTCTTTTTGGCCAACAGGAGATCTGTTCCTCACAGAGCAGTGGTACTTCAAGTATGGTCTGTGAACCAATGCTCATCTGCAAACTATTTCTAGTCTGTGTTCTATGATCAGAAAAATTCAGGAAAGCAAAGTACCCAGTATCTTCTACAACAATCCAACAGACATTTTATGGCTATTGAATATAAGAATAAAAATTAGGGGGCTTTGTTTTATATCTCTTTGTGTTTTTATTTTGCTGGTAATGTATTTCAGAACGGATATATTTCCACAAAACAATCAACACACGCTAGATTGGAGACTTTAAAAAGAGAGAGTTGAGAAGCAATAACTGGAGCAAAAACGATTTCTGTGCAGCTAGAAGATGTGGCACTGGGACCATCAGTGATCAGCACTATTTTATGTTCTGGTGTACCAGAAACCCTGCTAAATGTTTTGCAAGTAGTCTCATTTAATTTTCACAAAGCACAAAATACATATTAACTCATTATTTTAAAAAGGCTAAAGGATATTTGAAAACCTGTTCAAGTTCTCGTAACTAGGCAGTGGCAGAACCAGGAGGCCTGTACCTCCTGTCACCTTAGGGTTATATGGGTGACATTTTGCCACAGCTTTCCTATGTATTTTTCTCTTCTTTCTTTCTCCGTGTCCTCCTCCCCTATGTTTTATCCTTTTCTGTCTTCTTTTCTGCTTCTTGTCCCCCAAGATGTACAAGTTGAAAGGATAAAACCTGAGATAAGGATGGCCTCTGAGCTGCCTGCAGGAACTCTCATCTTCATCCTGCTCTGAGAAAGTTGAGGAAGGCAGCTAGAAAAAGGCATTAAATTCACATTCTCATCATAGCCAGGAAACAGGAAATTTGCATTGCCCTTATACTGTCAAGCCATAGTTTCTCGAAATGGATTTCCATTAATAGCACTAATTCTCAATAGCATAAATAGTAGCTGTATTCTTTTGCAAGTAAACGCTTTCTGTAATAAACATTGACCTTGATCTTTTTGCTTTTTTCCAGTACTGGAGATTAAACCCAGGGCACATGAGCACTGAGTTACATGCATAGCCCTTTTCAGTTTGAGACAGAGCCTCACTAAGTTGCCTGGACTGGCCTTAAATTTATAATCCTCCTGCCTCAACCTTCCAAGCAGATGGGATTACAGGCCTGTGCATTAGATATCTTGCATCCAAACAGCATTATGGATTCTAAATTTAAAATATTGCTTCGTGACAGTAGGATGAATCAGACATAACTTTCCCATATTCATATATGAATACACAACCAGTGAAACTCCACCTCATGTGCAACCACAAGAATGGGATCCTAATTAGAAGAAGTTATACTCCATGTATGTATAATATGTCAAAATGCACTCTACTGTCATGTCTATCTAAAAAAAATGAAATATTTGTTCTTATCTAAAAACATACCGGTAAATACTGCTGAATACATGTGGCTACATCTGAAGTTGTGTAAATGTACATGTAATAGGTATATACATACCCATATGTACATCCAGAGCCCTAATTATAGGAAAACTAACAACTAAAGAAATATGCTATGCCTACATTTTTTCCAGAGGTTTACTTATTCCTTTATTTATATCTGAAATTTACCCACTTCTTTCCAATAAGGGACTTACTTCTTTGTAATAATGCCTCCTTCCTGAGAGGCTAACAAATATAGGCTTACTTCTGATGGAGTAACTAGGTAGGATTTGGCTACATAATTCTGTTTAATTATGGAGCAGTTACTACATATTTTCACCCAGTGCTGCTTAGAAAATGTTTATATTTTTAGAGAGAATCTGAAAAGTCAAAGAACTGACTTTTGGCAGAGTGATTCTCTGGTGTTCCAAAATGCCTTTCACACAAAATATCCAGGTGCTAATAAATTATAATTATAATATACTAATTAATGCATTCCCACGCTTACAGAAAAGTGAAAGAAATCTCCCAGATTTAAAAAAAAAACAGATATACATTGTATGAATATTTTCCCCTCATCTGTGTCTTATTTGTATTTGTTTTCTTAAGGGGCATCTTTTTTAAAAATATTTTTATTAGTTTTTTATGAACCTTTATTTATTTATATGTGGTGCCAAGGATCGAACCCAGTGCCTCACACATACTAGGCAAATACTCTACCACTGAGCCACAACCCCAGCCCATAAGGGGCATCTTTTGATGAACTGAAATTTTTTATTTTGACAAAGTCCAATTTATGTGTTGTTTTGGTTTCATTACTTGTGCATTTTGTATTCTGTCCAAGTAATATTCTTGTAGTCTTCAGAGATATTCTTAAATTAATTTTGACCTAGAGAAAGAGAGATAGTGGTCCCAAGTTCCCCCCATATGAATAAACAGTAGATTTAGCAAAATTTATTAAAAGGACTTTTCTTCCCCCGTTGGGTATGTCAAAAACCCAGCCACCCACATATCTGAGGGGCTCTTGATTCTCATCCACAGATCCATTATTCTATCCCTACACCAATACCATATTATCTTCATTAGAGTAGCACTATGATAAATCTTAAAATGAAGTTGTGCATATCCTACAATTTTGTTCTTTTTCAAGATTATTCTGGCTTCTCTGAAGCCTTTGCATTTTCATATCAATTTTTGAACCATTTCATCTATTTATTCAGATTAGCTTGTGAGAATTTTGATAGGGATTATACTGAATCTGCCTATCTAATTAGAGGTAATGGGGGTGTCTTAATGTGATGATGTTTTAAATTCATTAGGATGGTGTGTCTCTCCATTTTTTAATTGCAGCAATATTCTATAGCTTTCTGAATAGAGGCCTGGATATCTTTGTCAGGTTTATCTCTAGGGAATTTGATTGGTACTTTTTGAATTTTTAAAATTTATTTTTAGTTCATTTAAATGGAAACTGAATCTGATCACTGCAAGTGTATATAAAACAAATACTGTTTCTATGCAGTGAACTTACAACCCATGGCCTTGCTAAATTCCCTTACCAGCTCTAGTCACTTTCAGAATCTACTGTTGGGTTTACAAATATACAATCACGTCATCTGAAAAAAAAAGTTTTATTTCCTCCTTTCCAATTTATGTGCCTTTTGTCCCTTTCCCTTGCCTTATTAAAATGACTCATATTTACATAACAATGTTGAAAAGATGTGGCAAAAAGGAAAGTTCTTGCAATTTCCAGATTATAGGGCAAGGGAATATTTCATAATATTTCAACGTTAAGTGTGATGTGAGCAGTGGATTTTTAAATAGCTGTCCTTTCATCAAACTGAGAAAGTTCCCATCTATTATTGATTGACTGAGTTTTTGTATACGGGAACAGTGAATTGTGTTAAATTCTTTTGGAGCATGTGTTGAGATGTCAAAAGCTTTTTTCCTTATGTATTGCTGATGTGGCGTGTTACCTTGACTGGATTTCAAATGTTACACCATAACTTTTTTTTACATTCATGCATTAAACATCACTCTCTATTGATGTATTGTTCTCTATTCTGCCAGATTTGATTGCTAATAGTTTGTTATGAAAGTTTTAATCTATGTTCATTATGGGCATCATTTTGTAGTTTTTTTTTTTTTTTAATGAAATACATGTCAGGTTTAGTTACTGAGGTTACGCTGGCCACATCAAATGAGTTGGAGAGTTCCACCTGCCTCCACTCCTCAAGATTTGTGACAGGTCAGTGAGACATCTTCCTTGATGTTTGCTCTGATCCATGGGTAAAACAATGTGGCTTGGCATTTTCTTTGTGGAAAAGTTTTAGATTAGGAATTTTATGAATCTGAGTTTATTTAGATTTTCAGCTTCTTGTGTCAGTTTTGGCAACTTATGTTTTCAAAGAACTTGCATTTTACATAGGCCACTGAATTTATTGGCACAAAGTTATTTATCATATACCCTTATATTTTCTGTTGGTATGTAGTGATTACCCCCTTCCACCCTGATTTGGAAAATGTGTGTGTGTGTGTGTGAATTCAAATCTCAAAGATAAGTTATATAGCTGTGAAGACAGCACTGAAGAAAATGTCAGTGAATAGGGACGTGTCTATATACACAATATACATATATATTTATATCTGAAAAAGGAATAAAGGGAATATAATGGAGCAAGGATGATATGTAAATATTTTATACATATATACACATTTTAAAATGCAGCAAGGAAAGAAAAAATAAAAGGGATGTTATATATGAAGATCTTCAATAAGTTATAACTTCATAATAAAGAAGTGATAAACAAAGAGAGAAAATATTTGAAAAGATAACATCTGAATTTTCCACAACTACTGAAATATCCAGATAAATATGGTAAGCGCAATACATGTAAAAGCAGAATAAAAAATCCATAATTATAACCACTTGAATAAAACCACTTTACACCAAAGGCAAAGTCTTTAAAGGAGTCCAAGTGACAAAATATATACACATACTATATATAGCTTCTCTATGTATGTGTGTATATGTACACACATAGAAATATACATGTGTATATATACGTATATATATATATATACACACACACATATAGGCACGTGTGTGTGAGACATTGTGTGTGTGACACACACACACACATGCACACACAATGTAGAAAACCCAAATGGACCAAAAACCTTCCAGAATTAGTAACTAGTTATAGAGAGCTTGTAGGACACAAGCATACTTTACAGAATTGATGGTATTAGTAAATAAATTGATGGTAAATAAATAATAAATACCATCAATTAGCAAATGAAATTCGAAATTTAAGACAATACCACTTACATCAGAATCTCAGAAAATTAAACACTTGGGTAAGCCATTGAATTTATTGGCACAAATGTGTATGAAATCTATATGAGGAAAATTCATGATGAAAACTCTATGATGAATAAAATTAATCTAAATAAATGAAGAGATTTATTAACTAAATAAATGGAGAAATTTCCTAATCATGTTTGTGGAGAGGAAGACTCAATATTGTCAATACCTCAGCTCTTTCCAACTTGATCCACAGAGGTCGACACAATCCAGATCAGAATCTCTGGAAGTAGTTTTGTGAACATTGACAAACCAATTCTAAAATTTACGTGGTAAAGCAACAGAACCCACATAACCAACATAATGTTGAAAGAAGCAAAGGACTGACTTCAAGACTTACGTAAATCTATATTGATCAAGACGATGCAGTGTTGGTAAACAACAAATAGATCGGTGGGGTAGGACAGAGCCCAGATACAGGCAGATATCTGACAAAGGATCAAAGGCACCATAATGGAGCAAGGATGAAGCTTTTAACAAACTGCATTGGAACTGGACCTCTCCGTGCAAGAAAATTAATCTAGACATGCACCTTACATCTTCATAAAAATGAACTCAAAATGGATCATAGATGCTATGGCTTGAATGTTTGTATCCCTTCTAAAATTCATGTTGAAACTTAATCCCCAATGCAACAGTATCAAGGGATGGGGCCATGGGGTCATTAGGAGGTGATTAGGCCATTAGGACTCCACCCTCATGAATAGGCTTAGAAAGGTTACAAAAGGGTGACAGGAAACTAGCTAGGCTGTGTTTGTCCTTCCATCTCTTCTGCTGGATGAGGACACAACTTTTATCCCTCCTCAGCTTTTGCCCTTCTGCAATGTGAGGATGTAGAAGCAAAATACCATCTTAGAAGAAGAGATCTTTCACTGGACAACAAATCTATTGGCACCTTGACCTTGAACTTCCCATCATCCATAGCAGATAAAGTGATACTATTTACAAACTATCCAGTTTGCAGTATAAGCAGCACAAATGCGATAAGACATAGATTTCAATGTGAAAGGCAAAACAATACAAACTCTAGATGATAATACAAGAGTACATCCAGGCAGCCTTGGGTGTAGAGATATTTTTTGATAAACACCAAAAGCATGATTCACAAAAAAAAAAAAAAAACATGATACAGTGGACTTCATTAAAAGTAAAAGCCCATAATCTGCTAAAGACAATATGAAAAGAAGGAGAAGAAAACCACAGACTGGGAAACACTTCTGATGAAGGACTGTTATCCAAAATATACAAAACAACTCTTAAAACTCATCAAAAAATAAACAACCAAATTAAAAAGTATTCTTAGTAGACACCTCACCAAAGATACCCAGATGGCAAATAGGCTATGAAAAGAAGCTCCACATTATATGTCATGAGGAAGACAAGAAAGCATGAATTGAAGCAGTGAGCTATCCCTGCACGCCTGTGAGAACGGTGCAAACCTGGAACACTGACCACATCAAATACTGGTGAGGCTGTGGAGTGACAGGAACTCTCACTCATTGCTGGTGGGACTATGAAACGGTATAGCCACTTTGAAATGCAGCTTGGCAGTTAATAAACTTATGTCCACACAAAACCTGCACGTGGATGTTTACTGCTGCTTTATTCCTAATTGCTAAGCCTCGGAAGCAAATAAGACGTCCTTCCGTAGATGAATGGATTACAAACTGTGATACATCCAGACCACAGCACTAAAAAGAAATGAGCCATTATTCAGCACTAAAGCTATTAAGCCATGAAAAGACATGGTGGAGCATTACATGCACATTACTAAGTGAAAGAAGCCAATCTGAAAAGGCCATTTGATTATAGTGTGTCCCTCTGAAACTCATGTTGAAATTGGACGGCCACTGCGGTAGTATTAGGAGGGGCATTTAAGAGGTGATTAGGTCATTAAGAGGAATTCATGCTTTCCTGAAGGACTGGGTTAATGCCTGTAGTAGAGTTCACTTCTCTAAGAAGTGGATTAGTTACAGTAGAATGGGTTGTTACCAAGCACCCCTGCCCAACTTGGGACATGCCCATTTGCTCTTCTGCTTTCTGTCGTTAGGACACAGCATGAAGCCTCTGCCAGGGACAACCACCTGATTTAGGGCTTCCAGTTTCTTCCCTTTATAAGTTACCAACTCCTGGGTGTTCTGTTATAGAAACAAAAAAATGAAAAATGAAAGACAGCTGCTTATTATATGGTTCCAACTATCTGATATTCTAGAAAAGAAAAACCACATGGCCAATAAAATATCAGTGGCTGCCAGTTTTTGGAGGAATAACAGGCAGGTGGTAAGAATACTCTATGATCCTAGCATACTGAATTCAACAGTATATTAAAAGGATCCTTTGCCATGATCAAGTGGGATTTTACTCCCGGAAGGCAAGGATGGTTTGACACTCACAAATGAGTGAACATGACATATACCACATTAACAGAATTAAGGGTAAAAATCATATTTCAATAGATGCAGAAGTAGCATTTGACAAAATTCAATATTATTTCATGATAAAAACTCTCAAAAAATTAGGCATAAAAGGAATGTACTTCAACATAATAAAAACCATATATGCTAAGCCCCATAGCTAACATCATACTCAATAGCAGAAAGTAAAAAACTCTCCTTTGAGATCGGAAACAAGACAAAGATACCCACTCTCCCATGCTCACCACTTCCATTCAAAGTAGTGTTAGAAAAAACTTTTAACACAGCAAGCAGGCGAGAGAAAGAAACAAGAGCATCCAAACTGGAAAGAATGAAACTGTCTTCATTTGCAGATGACACGATCTCATACACAGAAAACTCAAGTTCAACAACGAAAATAACAAACTTGTTAGAAATCACAAAGAAAGTTGCAACATATAAAATCAACTTAAAAAATCACTATTTGACCCAGCTATCCCACTCCTCAGTTGATACTCAAAGGACTTAAAATCAGCATACTACAGAAACATAGCCATATTAACGTTTATAGCAGCTCAACTCAATAGCTAAATGATGGAACCAACCTAGGTGTTGTTTAACAGATTAATGGATAAAGAAAATGTGATATATGTATATATATCTGCATGCCATATGATGGAAAATTACTTGGTTTTAAGGAAGAATGAAATTATGGCATTTGCTGGTAAATGAAATTGGAGAATATCATGCTAATAAGAAAAATAAACCAAAACCAAAGGCTGAATGTTTTCTGATATACAGATGCTAATTCACAATGGAGGGGGGATCTAAGTAAGAATAAAGTTACTTTAGATTAGGTAGAGGGGAGGGAAGGGAGAGGAAGGTGTATGGGGGTAGGAAGGATAGTAGAGTGAAACAGACCTTATTACCTTATTACCTCGTGTGCATGTATGACTGCATGACCTATGTGATCCTACAATAGGGACAATCAGAAATATGAGAAATTGGACTCCATTTATGTATGAATTATCAAAATGCATAAGTGCATTCTACTATCATATAACTAATTAGAATAAAAAATTAAATAAAAAAAATCCATCAGTAGCATTTCTATACACTTTCAACAAGCTATCTGAAAAAGAAGTCAAGAAACCAATTCCATTTATAATAGCATCCCCAAATACTTAGGAATAAATTTAACCAAAGAAGTGAAAGATCTATACATTGAACACTATGAAACTCTGATGAAAGAAACTGAAGGAAAGACAAATAAAGGAAAGATATCCTGTTTTCATGGATTACAAGAGATAATGCTGCTAAAATGTCCATACTACCCAAAGTAACCTAAAGATCAGATGGCAATCCCTATAAAAATTCTCATAACATTTCTTACAAAAATAAAAAAATCTAAGCCACAAAAGAATCCCAAAGAAATCTGTAGCAAAAGAGCAAAGCATCACATTTCCTGATTTCAATGTTATAAATGTATAATTATCAAAACAGCACCAATAGCTGGTCACAATGCATGTGTCTGTAATCCAGGTACTCAGGAGGCCGAGGTAAAAGGTTCTCTTGAGACTAGGATTTGTAAGCCAACCAGGACAACATAATGAGACCCCGTCTCAAAAAAACAAAATAAAAACACCCAGCACAGTACTAGCAAAGAACAGACTTGCAGGCCAATGGATGAGAATATAGAACCCAGAAATAAATCTGTACACTTAGAATCAATTGATCCTCAACAAAGGCACTAAGAAATCACAACAGGGAAAGGACAGTCTCTTCATTAAATAGTGCTGGGAAAAATGGATATTCACATGCAGAAGAATGAAACTGGACCCTCATCTCACTACATGCCAAAATCAACCAAAAGGGATTAAAGACATAAATCTATGACTTGAAACTAAAATTATTAGAAGAAAACAGGAAACATATTGGTCTAGACAAAAGGCATTTTGGCTATGACCCCAAAAGCACCAGAATAAAACCCCAAAATACAAAAATGACATTGCATCAAACTAAAAAGGAAACAATCACCAGCATGAAGAGATGACCTACAGACTAGGAGAAAACTATATGTTTAAAAATTATGTCTGATAAATGGTTAACATCCAAAATACATAAGAACTCAAACAACTCAATAGCAAGAAAACAACCTGACAAAACACTGGACAAAACCCAGACATTTCTCCAAGAAAGACATAACAAATGACCCAGAGAGGTGTACAAAAAATTCTCAATGTTACTAATCATCAGAGAAATGCAAATCAAAAATCACAATGTAATCATATCACACCTGTTAGAATAGCCATTATCAAAAAGACAAAAGATAAGAAAAATTGGTGAGGACATGGGGGAAAGGCAACACTTGCATGCCCTTGGTGGGAAGATAAATCAGAATAGCCATCATGGAAATAGTATTGAGGTTCCTCAAAAATTACAAATAGAACTCCCAGCTGATCTAGCAAGCCCATTACTGAGAATATGCCCAAAGGAAATGAAATTAGTTTATCAGAGAAACTTCTTCACCCCCATCTTCGCTGCAGCCTTATTCACAATAGCCAAGATATGGTATCACCAGTGTCTATCAGGAAGAGCCAATAAAAAAATGTGGTATACAGACAAGAGAATACTACTCAGCCTTACAAAAAAGGAAATTCTGTCATTTGTGCCATGAAAGAACCTTGAGGACATTATGCTACATAAATATGACTTAAGCACGGAAAGTAATAATACACAATCTCACTTTCATGTGGAGTTTAAAAGAGTTGAACTCCTAGAAGCAGAGAGAATAGTGATTAGCCAGGCTGGAGTGGGGAGATGATGTGGGATGTTGGTAAAGGGAGCAATATTTCAGTTAAACATGATAGTCTAAAGATCTACTGTACAGCATGGTACAAATAGATTCTAAATACTCTTACCACAAATAAGCATGTGAGTGATAGATATCTTAATTAGCTTGATTTAATCATATTGCAATGTATGCATACACCAAAATATCACCTCGCACAGTGTAAATATATACATTTTGGTCAATTATATCCTAATGAAGCTGAAGGCAGGGAGCCATTGGGCATTATCTTGTAGAGTTAAACCTGCATATGCCCTATGACCCCAGAAACTCATTTCTAGAATCTTCCTGGCAGCATCAGTTGCATTAGCCAAAAGCTAAAAGAGGAGAATGAATCAATAACTTGTGATACTTGGAATTCGACACAGCAATAAAATTGAATGAACCGACATGTATAAAAATAAACACGTTATGAATCATGTAACATTCAAACAATGATAAATTGTGTGGGGAACCATCCTGAGGTGGTAAAACTAAATGAAAAGCTAAGGGATCAAACAAGGCCCTGGAGGGGAAGGAGGACAGAGGTGGTTGGAGAGTGGTCACTGGCTCCACTGGTATCATGACATTGTCCCTTCAGCTTCACTGTGAATCTCTGGATATTCGTTTTGTTTTTGCTTGTAGTGCATATCTGGTACAAACTACAAATAAAAGTTGATTTTTCTCTGTTATACATGAAATCTTTCAGACAAAATGTTGTTTTGTAAGTCAGTGAACCACGGTCATGAAAACACAGTGCTTCATGGTTGAGAGTTTGCTTTTTCTCTTATTCGATGTAGCTAAAGGACCAGGAGAAGAGCTGGTTTCAAGTCTCAACCTGGGCATCTCCCAACAAGGTGCTTCTATGTAAGTCATCAGGAAGTCTCAAGTTTCTTTTTTTATGAAATGGGAAAAATAATTTCTCTTAAAGTTATAGTAGAGATAAAATAACAAAAAACACCAAGGTGCTCTGGAATCTCTAAAAAACCATATACTATCACAGATTAACATAAGGGCCCTAAAAACACAAATAGGACATAATTTTTCTTCCTGTGCATGAAATCATGCCCATCTGCTGCATTGCCCAACAGTTGCACCAGTGTCCCTTCTTTCAGAAGTCCTAGGATCAGCAGTCAGAACCCAATCTTATTTCCTCTCTCCACCTGCAGATGTGAACCTCACTAGACTCTGCTAAGTAGCTCATAACCACCTTCTCAAAGGGCCAAGTTTGAGCCAGCTGAGGGGTGGGCTGGACAAGCCCGAAGAAGCCTGGGGATGAGCCTCCCCAGGCCATTTAAATCTGTAAATGCAAACCAGACTTCTTAAGGGGGATATGAATCTTGCCCAGAGTGCCCCAGAGCACCAACCATCATAAACTGGGAAAATCCCAGAAGATTGAGAAGGCTGGTAAGAAAGTGTCACCTGTTCTTACTCTGCCTAGGCTCTTGCTGCCCCACCCACTCCAGGGTCTCAGCTCCCACCTGGCCCCTGGAGGTTAGACAATGCCCAACTCCTGTCATCATAAGCCCTTCTGTGCCCCAAACAACCACCTCTTGAAATCTGTGAGATAAGGGAAATTTGATCAACATTCCCCCATCCCAAGTTCCCAACATGTCAATTACATTCCTCTCGCCAGAGTGACAATAAAAGGCATAGAGATAGTTCCAATAAGTACAGCAATAAAAATTAGCATCACAAGTCACCAAGGTCCTCCATCTGTCTTGGAGGCAAGCTGGAGGGAAATCTAGAGGCCTGATATAGCATCTTATTAGGAATCTCTCTGCCCTTCACTCAGAGACTGATTCTCAAATCTCTCCAAGCAGGGCACTTCTCCACGAGAGTCTTGAGAGCAACCGCCCTGGCCTGGTCGCTGAGCACATCTCCTCCCTGGATTAGAATGCTTTGCAATTCCTAATACCAGACTCCGCAGGTCTAACTCAAAGGAAGCCCAATGTTAGTCACATTTGACTGCTCCCAGGAAGTGAAACTTCAGAGAGTTAGGATGTAGGAAATGGATGTGGGCGTGAAGAACATGAAGAAGTTCGTGTTATATAAGATGCAAAACAACTGGGGTACAAATGAGTAAGCTTTGAGAAACCAGGGATAAAAGAACCATGGGATGGAGGTGAATGGTTCCAAAAAGTCCCCTAGACAAATCCTGGGAGGGTCCCTTAAAAGTAGGTCTATTCATGTTTTTCCCAAACTTACAAGGTACCTTCTTCTAGGAGAAACTTCCTATATATTAAATAAGACCAGGACTGAGAACGTGGCAATCTGAGTATTGTAAGACAGCCAGGCATAGCGGCACATGCCTGTAACTCCAGCTACTCAGGAAACTGAGGCAGGAGGATTGACAGACTGAAGCCAGCCTGGGCAACTTAGTGAGATCCTCTCTCAAAATAAAAAATGCAAAGAGTGAGGAGTGTAGCTCAGTGGCAATGTGCTTGCCTGGCACATTCGAGGTCCTGATTTCAATATCTGGTAATGAAGAAAAAAAAAATAGAAAACTATTAGAAAAGACCTAGGACCCTTGTAGAATAAAGAGGAGGTACCACCGGAGAGTTCAAGTGAAGTGAGTGACCTCCAGGCACAATGGACCTGTTGCTGGTAGGGGACAGACCACACTAGGTAGTTATCCACAGTTCCCCTTTAGACCCATGCACAGCATTTACACCAAAGCGGTAGTTTAGGGTTACCATGTGGCTGAAAAGCAGAGTTTTGTGAGGACAACAGGAAATAGCAGATAAAAAAAAGTCACATGAAAGTTAAAAGCAAGACACATTTTCTTTTTAAGTGGTTCCTTGGAGGAGAGTCTCCATGTGTTCAGATCCTCATTCAGCACCTACTCTGCGCCACACACAGTGCTGCTCTTACAGAGAGTACTCGGGTTCCTCTTTACAGTTTGCAAAACATTTCTACAGGCAGTATCTCAGGAGTGACTCAGTCATTTCAGATATTAAGTTCCCAAACCCATTTAGACTTCTTTAATTCAAAGACTGTTAAACTGCAAACTAGAATTAACCTATTTCTTTTCTGTAGCGTGACACTAAAAAGGTTTTTAAAAACCCAGATTTTAAAAAACTTTTTAAGAAGATCATCCATCTTGAATGGGAATGTGATATTAGCATTAAGAACAAAGGAAGCAAGTTCGCAACCCTAACAAAGACCAGTGGAGGAAAATCTGCTAAGGAACAGTTTCGTAAGCCCAAGAATAAAAGCATGGAAATTCAATCCTGTAAGAGACTGAAAAATTACAAGTGGAAGTGATTGGAACAAAAATCAGAAATGCTAGCTGGATGCAGAGGTCCACACTTCCAGCTACTTTGGAGGCTAAAGTAGAGTCACTTGAGCCCGGCAATTCAAGGCCAGCCAGGGCAATATGGTAAGACCCTGACTAAGAAAAACAAAATTCAGAAGCCCTAGGTATGAAATCTGAAACTCCTTTTATGTGTAGCTGTGGAAATTGGTTTTGTCCAATCATTCGACAGAATTGTATCCAGTGCTACTAAAGTGTCACTTGCTAGATTAGAAAATACAAGGTGCAGAAGATGCCACTGCTATACCAAGGTAAATCTAATCCTCCAGGAAGACAGACAAGTAAACCAGTAAAAAAAAAAAAACAGCATAGATTATAAACGGGACGTGGGTGGATTAGGAACCTGAGAGAAGGTCTCCAGGGAAGAGGACATTGCATCTTGAAGGGTAAGCAGAGAGTGGAGATTTGGTGGAAGTGATAATGAGAGCTCAGGGATACATTATTAAGGCTGAAATGCCAGATTAGCAAGGTGGGTATATCTTACTCTCCTTGGTTCTTTGACGGGTAGAACTGACCAAGAGAGTCTGCATCCCTGCAGAGAAACCTGGAGGATCATTCTTGTCTGGAAGTCCTTAAAACTATTATATGTTCCATCCTCTTTTGAAGGAGGCTAAGAAAAACCTGAGGAGGTTATCTCAACATGGGTCACCTGGAGTCCAAGGCTCAGAGCCTGATTGGGTGAGGAGTCTGTCCCAAGGGCAAGGACCTGAGGTACCTGCTATAGGTTAACACAACAGTCATTAATGCTGCTCACATGGTTTTGGTGGCCTTCTTTGTGGATGAAGCCACATGACCCATTCTGGCAAACAAGTTTAAGGGGAAAGAATATTTCATTGCTGGGGAAAGAATACCCAGAGCTCCCAACATCCCCACCATGGTGAAAAGTGCGACGAGTGCAGGAGGCAAGGAGGGGTATAGGAAGTGAGGAGGTCAGAGGGCAGCTGCCCTATCAGCCCAACTTCCAGAGCAAGTGAGGAAGACCTTCAGAGCCCAGCCTACCAGAAGGCAGACATGCAAAACAAAGCAACCTGGGAGATGGGTATGACCTCCTTTGGATAGATTGGAAAACCAATGAAGTTAATTAACTTGGAGCTAGTAGGTGGCAGATGAGGACTCAAACTCTTATCTGGCTTCGTTCAAATCCAGCCCATCATCCCAAGGACTTGACGTGATTTACTTTCTTCTGTGGGTTGCAGGAAATCCTCAAAGGTTTTTACATAAGGGAGTAACGTGATTAGATCTATTTTAAGAAATTAGCTATGTTTGTGCCAAAAACTACAGATGAGGAGAGGACGCCATTTGGTAGGCTACGGGAGGAACCTGGGTGTGACACCATCAGGGGCACCAAAAATAGACAGGAGGATGGGAAAATCGGCAGACATTCCACAGAATAAAAAGGCATCCACAGACCACATAAGGAAGAGCCAAGAATTCCAAAGACCCCCTACCCCAAGATGGTGGGGGGTGGGTGAGTCAGTAAAAAGAGGAGGCTTGGTATAGGAAATGGATTTAGTTGGTGGCAAGTGAGCTTGAAGTAATTCGTTCAAATGCTTCACACAGCTGAATATGTGGCTGTGCAGCCCAGGGGAGGCAAAGCTTGGAGACATGGATCCAAGGATCTTAAGGACACGGAAGGCTTCTTGCTGTGTGGCAAATGAGACCTCACATGAAGAGCAGGACAATCATGCTCAGAATGACTCCCTGAAGGGAACCAATGTTTCCTCAGAACCTGGAGAAAAAGAACATACCCAGTTCTCTCAGCTGCTGTTCCCTTGATGCAGGCATGGCCATGTCACTAGTTCTGACTATGAAATGTCATGAATTGTCCTGAAGCACATCTTTCACAAAGACCATAACCACCAGGGCACCCCTCTCTGGCCCCTCTCTTCCACCAACGTGACAATGGAAGGGGAGGAGGGATGGTGGCATCACCTCTGAAGGGTACCTGGGGTGAATGACCCTGCAGCTTTAGTGACCACTACAGATTGAATGTCCGTGTCCCTCCAAAACTTCTACATGAAATTCTAACCCTGCAGACAAATGGCATTAAAGGTGGGGACTCAGGGAGGTGCGTAGTGCATGAGCGTGGGGTGCTCATGATGGGAATTACTGCCGGCATGAAAACACCCCAAAGAGCTCGCTCGCCCCTTCTGTCATGTTGGGACAGCAGAAAGACAGTCATCCAAGAACTGGACACCAATTCTGCCACTTTTTGATCTCAGGCTTCCAGCCTCCAGATCTGTGAAAAAGAAATGGTTGCTCAGCAGGCAGCTGGGCTGTGGCTTTCTGCTCCCGCGGCCTGAATGGACCCAGCGTGGCCTGAGGTGCCCTAAGGCCAAGAGGGAGTGGTCAGCCATGCAAGACCTGAGAAAGGAGAGCGCGGAGGGAAGGGGAAGGTCTTCTAGAAGGCCAAGAGCTTCCTGAGGGCAGCACAGACCCCCGGGGACAAGCCAGGACAGCACGGGGTGTGGAGAATTTGCTTCGCCTGGTGCTCTGTCTGGCAAGGCGTGAAGCCCACCCTCAGGAGGCTTTCCCTCCGGCTCTCCCTCTCTGGAGGCAGGGGCGGGTGTGAGGAGCCGGTGCCGGGCTGGGCTGCGCGTGAGTTAGGGAACACGCCGGCGGAACACGCAGCTCCTGCCTGGCAGCCTACACCTTCCTCCCTGTGGCAGTTTTCACTCACCCAGGCCCCTGTGGTTGTCACATCCCCGGCTTGTGCTCTCACCCGTCACACTTCCCCGACAGTCGGGCAGATCATGCATCACGGCACATCCAAACTGGCTCCTTGGTCACAAGGACATAGGGAGCACATCCGAAGCTCCTTCTCTGATGGGGATTACCTCAGGGCCATCTCCCAAAGCACCCCCTTTTTTTTGTTTTCAGTCCTGGGGATCAATCCCAGGGGCATTTTACCACTAAGCTACATCCCCAGTCCTTCCCCCTTTTCAATTTGGAGACAGGATCTTATTAAATTGCTGTGGCTGGCCTTGAACTTGCAATCCTCCTGCGTCACTGCAATCACAGGTGTGTGCCACCACTCCAGGCCCAAAATTCTGAGTGTCTTCCTTACTGCCTTCTGTCTACATGCTGGTCTTTCCTGCCTGGGTCCTGACTGCTGCTCTCCAACTCCTGAGACTGGGATCAAACTTGAATATCAGCCTTGTGCCATCCCCCCCCCCCCGCAACTCCCGTGCATGGATTTGTCAATTCTGAACATGTCTATGCCAAGTAACAGGTGGCTTGCCTGCTCTAAGCTTCCTAGGCCACTGGCAGGAAAGGATGTGGAACAGTCCTCCCAGAACCCCAGTCCCTACTGCACTGTCCTAATGGGCAACGTGCCTGTGAGTGTGGTCAAGGTCTCAGTCTCTCTGCCCATGCCAAGCCAGCCCTAAGGGCACTGGAGCAGAAATCTGCAGAGCATAGCTCCCATTTCCCAGCCCAGCATGCCTACTTCTTTCACCTGTTACACTGGGCTCCCTGCCACGGGTTGCTATCCCCTCCTAGCTGCACAGGACTTGTGTCCCCTGAGTTCACCTCCCTACCCCAGGCCTGGCTACTCTGTGCACTCCCAGAGGGCAGCAGAGTAAAAGACAAAGCACATGGGCTTTGAATTAAGAGGAGTCCAAGTTAAAGTGCTGGCGCTCCACTTCCGGATTGGATATGTTTGGGCAAGCCCCCAAGTTCCTGTAGTCCTGTACCCTATCTGCAGTTTGTGGGGCACGCAGCCTATCTTACCGAGTTGTTATGGAAACCACATAGAAAATATACAAAATAATTTCCCACTAGAATATTGAGGCTAGTCAGTCTATCTTCTTAACCTTCCCCTTATTTTTTTCCAGATTACTTCACCTTCTGCAACTCCACTCCCTAGAGTCTGTCCTGCCTGGGCACCTCTCCTGGGGCTCTGTCATTCCTGGGTACCAATAAATGAGTCATGCAAAGGTATTAAAGAGTGTAAGGGAGAACATGTGTGATTTTTACCATATACAGCACCTGTAGTTATTTAGAGGATCTCACAAAGCATTAACTCCGAGAGAGTAGAAAATTGATTTTTATAGGGGGCTAGTTCCAGAGGCCCTTAGTGATCAAAGTTATGTTAATGAACATAGATTTTGTGCCAGGTTCTGTACTAAACTTTTTGTATTCATTCTCTAATTTAATCAACAAAATACCTCCCAAATCTGAGGATCTCTGTTTCATAGACTGAGAAAGTAGAGCTCAGAATTGATGGAAGTTTTGCCCACGGTCACACAGCTAGCTAAAGGAAGACTTAGGATTCAAGCTTGAGCCCTCTGGTCCAAAACAACCATGCTAGATTGCCTCTGCCTCTTTTGGCAAGGGAACTTTCCAAAACCTAATCAGAGTTGCCTCTTCATGTCTGTATTTCCCCTGGTCTTTTAAATTCTTAATACCTATTCAGTAAGTGCTTCCCACATACATGTCAGAGATGTATCAACACAATAAAAAAAGACCTCACAGTTAACGCTTCACAAACAGTGCCCCTCATCTTGGCCATGACATGCAGCCCTTTGCTGAAGCTCCCAGAGAGGATGCATTTACAGGTGAGTGGTAACATACTGGTTCAGGTTTTTATTTACCTAAAAATAAATAGAAGAATGCTATCTTTTGAAATAATGTGCATGTGGATACTCCATTTCAGATCCATGGTCCAGGTAGAATAACAGCTTTCACTGTCCTTGCTTAGAGACAGCCACATCTAATCTCTGTGCCAGGCATGTGGCACAAAGGGGCATACCATGGTCCTCAGCTCAGAGCTCCTAGAAGACCAGAGCCAGGGGAGCAGCAGCAGATCTAGACAGGCAGGTGTCCCTGTTCACAGAACATGTCTGCAAGCTCATTTGCCTACAATGCCACGTCCCCCAGGTTCATCTGGCCTTCTCAGTCTAGCACCCACAATAGCTGTCTGCAGGATAAAGGCTCAGCCCTTCACAACTGAGCCAGACCCAACCTAACTACCCTTGTTCCCACCACTCTCCAGCACAATGTCCCATGAATGAGTGAGGGCTTGCCTCAAGCTGATCCTGGTCCTTCTGCCTAAAATACTTCTCTCCCAACTCCACTCCATACCACATCAGCCTTTGGTTCAGCTCAGTCCTAGCCACCTCTCAAAAACCAGTTCAAATTCTACCTGTTCCACAAAGCTGCTCTCATGAGAGAGGCTGCAATGATATCTGCCATCACAGAACACCTACTATAGGAACATGCAGGTTAGCTTCCTGGGGAGATGGATGCCCCGCTGAGAATCAGGTCTCATACTTCTTCTATATTTGGTGATCAGGTTATGTACTAGCCAAGTATGCTTTAAAGATAATTGCCATTTCTATTCTTTCCTAAGAGACCTCTGTTACAAACATGTAGGGTGTGTACGTTAGTATTTCTGGATTCCCTAGATGTGACAGAAAAACATACCTCAGACTGCATTGTGTTATTTAAAATTACACGTTTGAAGGGAAAAAAAGACTTTCTAATCAAGCATAACAGTACTGTGGTGCTCTGTATATAATTGTCCTTTGATTCTCCTGATTATGGAGCTAACCGAGATATACAGGAGTCAGATAAATCAAGATAAAAATACCAGCTTTAGGTCTGATAAAGCAAGTTAGAGAACATGGCTGTTATAGTGTATTTCATATACTTTCAATTGAGATTGTTGAAAGACTCAGATACAGAAGGCCAAATGAACCCAGTTCTAGGTTCACCCATGAGTGAGGAGTGAACAGAGGGTGGGGCCAGGGGAGCTTCTGGAGGAATTTCTTCCACATGGAAGCATGAAATCAGGGAAGAGGAAATTCCCATAATAAATGGCTCTAAGGTAGAGGACACATGATACAAATATTAGCTAACTGGTTAACATCTCAAAGGGGATGGAAATTTAGTAGGTCTAGTCTTTGATGATAACAAGAACTAACTAGATGATTTGCTTATTTCAGAGAGAGTCACTGTCCTCCTTAAGGGATATCAATTCACCCATCTATCATCTGTTGAGGTTGACATGGGTTATTGCCTGAGTCATTTATTGGGGTCAAGTGAGAGCCCATATAATAAGGAGGACCCGACACTTGAATGGAGATGAAGCTCATTCATTCATTCAACCAACATGGTAGCTACCCTGTTTTACAGACCGCAGGGGAGACAGTACTCTAGTGGGTATAATACTAAACAGGCACAAGGTGGCAGCAGGATTCTCAAACTCAACCAATTCTAAGATGTGTGCTGATGGATTGGTTTAAAATGAACTTAAACACTGAATACGCGATGGGAGAATACAGACTACCACATCCATGGCCCTTCTAATGGGGAAAAGTAAATACTGAGCAACTAGGAAGTCAAGGAATATCTTCATTAAAATACACTTTTTTTGGAGTAAATTCTAATCTGCTTCGGATTACATTTCCAACTTGAGTACGGTAGACAAACATGACCAACAAATCCTTCTCAGTCTTCACATGTGGTCCTTCTACATGCTTCCTCCGTTGTTTCAGCTATGTACAGTTCTGGGGCCCTTCTCCAAGAAGAGCCTTAGAGCTGTACTGAGCGCCATAACAGGGACTTTATACCCTAAACTACTGCAGAAAGAGAGACGCAGCTCTCCTGGTCACAAGGACTGGAGTGAACCTCACTGAATGGAACAAAACTGGGCTGTAAGAAAGGGCGGTGGGAGGAAGCAAAGGAGGAGAAACAATGTGAAGACAGCCTGGCTTCCAGAGAGTTCTCCAGCACAACAAGCTTCACACACAATGCACCAGGTCTCTTTTGTCAGAATCCCTAGCTGCACATTGTCTGGAGCCCAGGAGGCTGCAAAAAGCATTCCAACCCATGGCAGCAATATCTTGGTCTCTGCCACCATCAGTCAGGAGCAAGCTGTTTGGACAGACCAGGTCCCCAGACAATGGCGAGAAGCACTAATAGCCACTTCGGATGTGTCCTTTGCTTCAGGTTCACTGTTTTATTATTTTTATTATTTTAATTCTTTCCCTTCCAGGCTCCCCTGCCTTCCCATGCAAAACTGGTTCAGAGATGCCACTTTTGGAGCTCATTATGTTGTCATGGCAACTAGAATTTTCAAAGTTTATTTCTCCTCTTCTCCCTTTCATGAACTCTCCTTCCCCATCCCCATTTCTTACCACATGTGTGTTTTGCACAAGAAAGAAAATGTAGAGGACGATGAGACTGATATCTCCCTCAGGTCCATTTTCTCTGCATTTCAGCACAGTTTGTCCCTGCCCAGGGACATGAAATTACCCCTGTTGTCACTTCTCCAGTGAATCCTCCTCAATTCCCATTCCCTCGATGCTGGGGAGCGAGGCCTTGGGAAGCAGCTGTCACCTATGCCTCTGCCTCTCCTGCAGAGAGTAGCAGGTGCTTTTCCTTCCGGCTTACATAAACCACAAACGTGCCTTCTTATTTAGCATTCTTTAGCCCTTGAAAGCAACATTTAAGGAAACTATGCCCACCCGCTGGAGGTGAGGCCAAGTGAACACCTCTGAGGTTCTTCACAGGGGGCTCCTCTTGAGATCAGAGGAGCCATGCTTGCCAAAAAGAAGAGAGAGGAAATCCCCAAAGAAAATGAGCAAGATGGCTTGCTTAATTATAACATTACCCTTTGCTATCAAAACCCAAGCGAAACAGGGAAAAGGAAACAAAAAGGGAAGGAAGAGACTGAACTTCTGCGCTGAGCACAGGCGCCTGAGAAGGGCTGGCATTTGCTCCCCACCTGGCTCACTCACCTCCTGGAAGAAGTTCCAAGGCTCTGGCACACACAGCTGGCACCTGGAGGTGAAGTGCTTGCTTGGTCCACAGAGCTGCTAAAGGGGTTGGCACTCTGAGGAGCTTGTTCTGGCTCTCTGCTGGAGTCCAGGGCACCCAAGGGAGGTGGTCAGAACAAGCACACTCCCTGTGGCCACAGCACAGGCCCTTCTTCCTCCTGACAGCCCCGTGACCCTGCTGCACTGCCCACCAGGGCAAGGTAGAACTCCTGGGTCAGGAATTCATTACCTGACAGACGTGAGACTGACAGATGGGGGCCTGACCTGCCTTAGGGCACCACCCTCTGGAAAGTAAAAACCAGTGCAGGGCTCCCTCGGTACCTGTGAGGGTCTGGTCCCTGGAACTCCTTCAGACACTCAGATCTACAGATGCTGGATGCTCATATAAAATGCCATAGAACTATTTAGGGAAGACTAACAAAAAAAAATATGTGAAGCTTCAATGCATGTGACTTTTGTCCCAGATACTTTTTTTTTTTTTTTTCCAGTACTGGGGATTGACCTCAGGGGCACTCGATCACTGAGCCACATCCCCAACCCTTTTTTGTATTTTATTTAAAGACAGGGTCTCACTGAGTTGCCTAGCACCTTGCTAAGTTACTGAGGATGGCTTTGAACTCGCCATCCTCCTGCCTCAGCCTCCCCAGCTGCTGGGATTACAGGCATGCACCGCTGCACCCAGCTGCCCCAAATACTTTGATCTGTGGCTTGAATCTGAGGATACCGAGGGCCAGCTCTATTTTTAATTTACGAACCTACTGAGTTTAAGATTAGACTCTGACATCAAACATGATCGATGAATATTTTGAGACTCTGCTTACTTATTATATCATTCATTGCTGGTAACATACGGAGATCCCCAAATGCTAAAGTCGTAAAAGCTTCAGACTAGAGTATTCCTTAAATTAGCCCTACACAGGATGAGCCATGTAGCTGGGAAGTAAGCAATAAGCACAGGATGCTGGACTATGCCATGAGGAGGACCTGGGGATGAAATGGAGTGAGGGTTCTCAAGATGAAGCAAGAGAAATGGGCAATGACTGAGCTGGCAAGGTTGGGGCAAAGGGTGGCATCACATCAAATGAAACCTTCAGGGCTCCAGCTGGCCTTGTGGGACGTGACAGGAGGGTCCTGTCCAGGGTTGATGCTCAGCATCCCACCCCCAGATCACCCATCCTCCAGCCCTGGGAGGCACCTTCTCATTCTGGGCAGTGGGCCACCTGCTGCCCAGCCCACTCCTTCTGCAATTCTGTTCCCACCCTGCCTCTGTTAACTCACCTGGACTCTAAACCCAGATGGACTATTTCTGGTACACCATAAGTGCTCATCAAAAGTTCAATGAATGAACTACTCCTTGAATGGACAGGAAGCAGTGGAGGCTCTGGACACCAACCCCCACATTCCCTCGAACCACCTCTGAGTTCTGAAGCTAAGGAAGACAAATCCCATACATTCCGACTGGGTAATAGCACCCACTTTGGAAGCACCTATTTTTCTGCTTCTGTTTGAGGGATTTCTCTACTCCCCTAAGAACTTCCTCTGCCCACAAGCAGGGCAGCTCAAATGTGACATAACTCAAGGGGGACAAGAACTGATGGAGGGAAGAATACATAGTATGTGTATGTACATATATAATACACACACAAACACATACACATATCCATATGCACACACATATCCCAATTTCCCAGTTCCAAGGCACATTCTGCAGGGCTCCTCAGAGGTTCCCAGATGAAGTCTCAGTGGTCCACACTGGTGGCCCTCTCAAACACCACACACTCTAGGCTGTCCCGCTTCCCGGCCTCAATTTCCTTCTCGTTCCCTTTGGCAGTGAGGGAGCAGCACTGTTTTAGTCAGCTTTTCTGCTGCTGTGACCAAAAGACCTGACAATAATAATGAGAGGAGGAAAAGTCTATTTAGGGGCTCATGGTTTCAGAGATCTCAGTCCACAGACAGAGGGGTCCATTCCTCTGGGCCTCTGGTGAGGCAGAGAACCATGACAGAAGAGTGTGTTAGAGGAAAGAGGCTCAGGACATTGCACCAGGAAGTAGAGAGAGCTCTGCTCAACCACGACAAAATTCATATCCCAAAGAAGGGACCCATCTCCTCTGGCCACACCCTACCTACCTATGTCACCACTCAGTTAATCTCTAGTGGGGGATTAACACACTGATTAGGTTAAGGCTCTCATAACCCAATCATTTCGCCTCTAAACCTTCTTGCACTGTTTCACACATGAGCTTTTGGGGGACACCTAACATCTGAACCATAACTTCCCAAATAAACTACATGCACTCAATCCTTTTCTAAGAGTCTCAGTTTTTCATTGGCCATCATTATATGATGTTGGATTTTGTTGTGATATACTTGTACATGTATAAGAACTTGACCCATTTCATTCCCCAGCACCTCCCCTCTAAGGGTCTTCTTTAGGGGGATCCAGGCCAAATCACTGTGCACACTAGCTAGTGTAATAAGTAACTTTCTTTCCCAATAGAACAACAGAGATGGGAAAGCTGGGTATTAAACCAGGGAGAACAAAGGTGTGTAATTGCAAATACAAATGCCATCTGCTTTTCAAATTTTTCCAGGAGAAAATCTTAACTATGGTTGAAAGACCATAGGACAAATTTCTAAAAAAGGAAAAACGTTTGATTTGCTTGTCTCAAACTGACCAGCACCAACAACCCAGAGAGAGATTTGCTACTGCTGCTGAGAATGGTACTGAAGAAAGGGATCAGAAATGAACAGTTGACCTGCTCTCTGGGGGCTACATAACCTAACCTGGGACATGACTCGGCCTTGAGGCTCCCTCTAACCATGTTAGGACTTTAATTTTTTTTCCTATTTATAGGTGTAGGCGGAGGGCATATAGAAACTGGAGATATCAATAAAAGCATGGTTCTGATTTCCAGATCATTATCTTTGGAAAGAACATGAAGTAGATTTAATTTTCAAGGGCAGCTTTCACCACTGGGTAATGCAGAAGCCTCCCATAAACACCAAGTGAAGAACAGAGGGGCCCCCACAGGTCAATTAAGGCATTCAAGATACTACTACTCAGGTTTTTTTTAAGCCCAGTTGATTGGGAAGTCACATTGTCAGACAGACACTGTCCATCTGAAACACAGCATCGCTTCTCTTGTGGGGACAGTGAGGGAGCAGGTGTGTCAGCTGATGCTCAGGTACCCAGGGGATCCACAGCAGACAGACCAGCACAGACCATAGGACTCTGGCAGCAATTCTCTCAAGCCTGATTTTTTCTTCTTCCTAAGAATCAAAGCTGCTATCCAAAGCCCGTTCGTTTTCTTCATAACATTCACCATTTGTGCTGTTTGTTTCCTTGCTTGTCTTCTGTCTTGGCCATTAGAAAGTAAAGTTCACAAGGCTGAGGCACCTCATCTTGTCCACTCTCAAACCCAGCATGCCCGACACATGGGCACTTGGTGCATGCTTACTGAATATTTTAATGAATAACCAAATTAGCATTTCTTCCCCTTCCTCCCTCTATTTAAAGTAGCTTGTGCCTTTTTCGGGTCTTGCTATGGTGTTAATGACTGTTAAGAAGTTATCCCTCTCTCATATCAGATTTGATCGCTGCATACTTTGGTCTAAATGGGGAGTGTAGAGTGAGATCATGGAGGAGAAACTTCCCAGAGGGCCATGGGGGAGTGGAGAAGTCAAATCACATCCCATTTTAAGACCGCTCTGGTCAACTGACAAGAGTTGGGAGCCTCCTCTGTCCAGTAACTTTTGACTGATGGACTTGTCAGCTGCTAAACAGAGGTTACTCAGTGGAGTAACGATAGGCAAGTCATGTGGCTCCTTTCCCAGGCTGTGGGGTCCCTCCTCTTCCCCTGGATGCTCTCAAATGCTGTTCCTTTTCCAGGTTCTTTGTGAAACACAGCATCTCCGGTCTTTCCTGCACATCAGAGCTTGCTTCAACGGGGAAGAGTAATTTCAATATTTTTGCTAAATGAGGAATATTTTGGGACGCAATGATAATTAAGTGTTGAGAATGTAGTGATGCACTTGACATCAGGGGGAAAATAAAGAACTTTTTAATTCGACTACAACTCTAACAGCATCCGAACAGCTAAGCACCCAGTATATAACCAAGTTGTAAAGACTGTGATTATCAACTGGGGAAATTGAGAGGTATTATTTCAGCCACCTCATTGTGCACGTGTCTGCAAGTGCACGGGAAGCATGTCTAATTATAGGGACTTGACGAGGGCTAGAAGCTCAGAATGAAGTGGAACTCTATCGCTCATACAGCTTTTGTTCACAGTGAGGCCAGTTACTAGAGGTTCTACAGACCAGAAAAGGAGAGGCAAGTCCAGAAATTTAAAACATTTTTCTTAATTTTGAGTTGCCTAAGATATTTGGCATTAAAACAGTGAAGTAAGCACATGGGTTAAACGATGACAGCAAAAAAACTATTAAACCGTCCTCACAACAGCAACGATTCCATCACACTGGGGTCATGTCCATCAGAAGGGGGATGACAGACATTCTGTTCCCTGCTCACTCCCATAATGGGGAAGGTCTATGGCACTGTTCTTAGAGGTGTCCCTTGATACCAGCAAAATAAAGGGGTTCTATTATAGTATTTTGCCCAGTTCCTTGACTAACTCTAAATTTGGGTTTCAAGGGAATTATATACATTGAAAACAATGCCTAAAACCTTTGGAAAAATTCTGAGGAATACAGACATCCCACAAACGGAAGGCTGGCTTTTGACTGGTTCAATGGAAGGTGTTTACTGGGGCCGACCCACGAACCTGCTAATCGTGCTTGCCAAGGGCTGGGAAGGAAAGTGGACTCACCTTCCTCATAAGGCTGTTAAAGGTGCAAAGATCTCCACAGGTGAAGAGTGCTCCAATAGAGGAGTTTACACAGTGCAGTGAGAACTCAGAGGAGGAAACCTGACCCTGAGGGATGAGTCAGAGACCCCCAGTCAAATAAGGTAGGTGAAGCGGTTGTTGGGGTGGGTTATTTCTAGGCAAAGACATGAGTACCTGGGAAATCCAGGAAGCTCAGCTGGATGGCAGGGCTAAGGAGACTTGGAATTGAAGCTAGAAAAACAGGCTGGGCCCAGCAGTTACACTCTTGGACATTTAGTCCAGAGAAAGGAAAATCTACATTTGCATGAAAACCTGTAGACAAATGTTCATAGCAGCCTTACTCTTAGTAGCCCCAAGCTGAAAACCACCCAGTGTCCTCCAAGGGGTGCATGGTCAGACTGTGCAAATCCACAGCAGAGAATGCTACTCACTAATGGATAGGAATGACCAACTGACATAAGGAACAACCTGGATGGACTTCAAGGAAATTACACTATGAAGGCAAAATAGTCGATTACCCAAATATCACGTACCAGATGATTCCATTTATATAACAATATTGAAATAACAAGATTAGAAAGGTGGAGAAGAGTGGTTACCAGGGGTTGGGGAGGTGGTGGTGAATAGCCCGTGTGACCGTGATGTACAGTCCCACATCTTAATTGTGATGGTGTTTCCCCAAATCTACATATAATAAAATCCTATAGAACTACACACATACACACACACACACACACAAACACACACACGTGAGTGCGGGTAAAACTGGGGAAATCAGAACAAGCTCTGGGGACTGTGCCCACGCCAGTTCCAGGTTTTAGATTCATGCTGGTTCCAGCAAGAAGTCACCATCAGGCAGAAACTGGGAGGAGGGCACGAGACCTCCCTATAACTTTTTTCCCCAACTTCTGGTGATTCTATAATTATCTCAATAATAAAAAAGAACAGAAATAAAGCCAGACGGGCCCTCCACATCGCCAGCCTCCACAGATATTTTTTTAATCCACGTTGTCTTGGATCTCAGTGACTCATTCAGCCTTTGGGGGTCTTCTCGTTCCTTTTGAAACTCTGCTTCTTCGGCCCCTTTGCCCAGATCCATCTGGATATTCTTGGTGTTTCTAGGAGCCTATCTTCTCTGCACGTGCCCCACAGATAACCTTACCTATCTGCACCACTTTCTGTCATGTTCCGACAGTATCCCATCTGTCCCCCGTCCTCACACACAGAAACTACTTGACCCAACCTACTTTTTCAGCCTTCTGAGCTCAAATCCTCTCAGACTGAAATGGAACACATTTTCCTCCCTGAACAGGAGCTTTTCTCCCCTTCCAATCTTATTCCCCTCAATGAATGGAGCCAAAGCTCTCCAAACTCATCCCAACTGAATCTTGGGATGGTGTCCTGCATCCAGTATAGTTGGTCCCCCACCATGTCCTATGCCAGCATCTAAACCTGCCTTGCTCTTATTCCCTTTACTGCAGCCAGCAGAGCCCAAGATCCTAGCTTTCCGTCTGCAACTAGAGTTCTATTATAGTCACTAGCCATCCATCACCTCTCCATCTTCCCATCTCCCCTTACCTTCTACCTAATCATTTTAAAATGCAAAATGAATCCAAGTTTGGTCTTTGGGTCTCATTAATGAATTATAGCAGTGAATTTTCATTTTTACAAATTCGAATCTGTCAGTTATTTCTTTTATGGCTTATTGATTTGTATGCTTAGGAAGACCCTCTCTCCCTTGAGGATTTTTTAATTGCCCATAATGAATGCTTTTGTGATTTAATTTTTTAAATGAATATACTAGCCCCCATCTGCAATTTATTTTAGTGTAAGATGGTGATCTAACTCAATTTTTATTTTCAAGTGACTGGTCAGTCATCAACACCACTCATTGAATGCTTCCTTCTCACTAATTTGAAATAACATGTATATATTATGTAAATCTATGTATATGGGTATCCTTTGGTCCCCCTATTTCTATAGCATACCATACTGTTTCAATTACTGTAACTTCAGAATGTATTGTTCCCCCTGCAGCAAAAATCTTTGCATTAACAGTACATTAAAGATTGAAATAGGGAAAAGCCATCTTTATAATTTGAAACATTCTTTTCCAAGGATAGGATTTGTCTTTTCATTTATCTAAATCAGAATATATGTCCCTTAGAACCTCCCATGTTAGGATCCTAGTTTCATGAAGACAGGAATTTTCGTTTTCATTTCTGCTCTATTCCCAGTACCCAGAACACTGTCTGGCACATGGGAGAAGGTCAATACCCATTTGGTGAAAAGTTGATCAAATGGATACATGAATGAGCCTATTACTTAGTCACTGGGAAGCCATTCTAAATAATGAAGGTCACAAAGACCAAGCTCTTTTGCCACGGAGAGCAGGCTCTGAACAGAGACAGCATTTAAAGAGGCAATTGCTTCAGTCCAGGATACACTTCATGAAACCTTTTGAAGTGGAGTCAGTAGGTCTCACTGAGCAATTAGACACACAAGTGAGGAGAGAGTATCAGGATCAAGTAAGTCTTCCCTTTTGGATAATGAAGGTGATAAACAATAACAGAGGGATAATACAGAAACGCAGTCTGTGTGTTTAGTGGTAAAATATAGGGAAGGGGATGATTCAGTTTGGAGCATCCCAAGTCTGAGACACTTGGGGAATGACTAAGAGAAGACATCACTTTGGTGTTAAGTGGTAGATAGGTAATTTAAATTCAGAATTATCTCTTAGCAAAGCATCTTCATAAATATTGTTTCATGTTATATTATTCTACAAATAAAAATTAGCTCCTTTCCTGAAAAACAGGGAAGTGAAATGGGATTTGAATATGGAAACGTTCTTGAAATGGGTTTAGATAGAGTCACTGTGCAAAGTGAATTTAGAAACAGGACAGTCTTCAAATGGGTTCCTTAGGTGCCTCACAGAGGAACAAGATCAGAGTACACACATTAGAGTTGACACATGAACATAAATCATGCACACAGAGGAAAATGAATGTATGCCTATACCCATACATGCATGCACACATACATACATACACACATACACACACAGACACACAAAGATGTTGGTGTTGAAACTTTACTAAGCTAGACTATGACCAAGGACATACTAGGATTGTTTCAGCAACTTAAGAACTTGGCCAAGCAGAAATTTTGTGTGTGGAAAAAATCCTCCAACAGATGAAGGAGGCAATTTTATTTCTGGTTATTTTCTTCATCATCCAAAGGCACTGACTGATGTCCCAACTTAACTGTCCATTTAACATTTTGATGGTTTATCTCCATTGTCCCTTTCACCAACTTCTCTATTCTTCTCCCTCTACATCTTAACCCTACCTCTTAGATTCAACCTTTCTTGGTATGGTCTTTGCCTTCTCCCAGATATGACTTCACCTCTCTCCACACTGTGCATCTATCTTCACCTCCCACTTTGGCCAAGCCCATCTCAGCACCACCTCTGCTCCCCTACATAGATAAGAGCAAGGACACACACAGCAATTCCATTATACTTCTTCACAATATGTGAAATCATAGAAAAAATGATTTATAGATTATGCATACAACACAAGCATAAAACCTACTTGGCAGCAGGAATTTTTTTAAATTTCCAGCATCTAGAACAATGTTTGGTAACTACTAGGTGCTCAATATTTGTTGAATTCATGAACTCAAAAAAATCACTTTGTTGTGCTGGAGCATATGTGTAAATGACAACTGTTTTGAGTAGAAGCCAAGCAGCAAAGATCCCACTGGAAAGGTTCAGGTCACAGGGGCCAAGAGTACTTTGTGTAGCAAATGGTCCTGGACTGAAAGAAGTAACACTTTCAGATTTATAGTTTAGGGCACATCTTGTTTGTTTTCAGCTACAATCTCCTTATTTGTGAAATCATAATATACCTCTTAGGATCATTCTGAGACCCAAACAAATCAATACATGTGAAATGCTTCCTAAATGAAATACTCCAAAGGAATAATGAATAACTGCTTTGACTTCTTTGACTCCCACTTTGGTCACTCACAATTCCCAATAGGATTACAATAATGATTATTCCTGAAATGTTTTCCACATAGGACATAAAAGGGTTAATAGATATTTTAAATAGATATTTAAAATTCAAATAGGTATTTTAAATTCATATGAAGACAATAAACATTCCATTAGGAAAAGGGGCACAAGGCATGGACAACTGACTAGAAGAAAAACAAAAATCGCTAAACACCGTATGTAAAAATGTTCAACCTGTGACAATTACTCGTTTGGAATGCCTGTAGGCTGCAAGCAGGGACCTCACTCCACAGAGGATCTCCAAAACCAATGCTTATGATAATGGCTTAAGATGCCAGCCTCTTTCTCTGCAATACTCTTCTCCAGGAGGCCACAGGGGCATGCATTCCACAGGGGGATCTTGGTGTAACTGGTTCCCTTTTAACTCAGCAATCATTTATTGAGCATAGAAACAAGTCACTAGGATTTTAGGTCAGATCCAACTCTCTGGAAAGACATCCAGCATGAGAAACAAAACCAACAGCTGACAGACACATTCATAATCCCCGAATGAGGAAGTCAGTCAACGCTGGGGAGGCAGGAGAGTTCTGCTCCTTGCTGTGCAGCATTAGACCAGGCTCAAACTCTTTCTACCTCCATTTCTCATTTCTAAAATGGGCTTAACAACAGTACCTGACTCACGAGGTTGTTATAAAAATTAACTCAAATAACATATGGAAAGCATTTAGCATTGTATCGGGCAAATGACAAGCTTTCAATAAAGATTAGCTCTTGTCATTAGCGTTACAATTAAAGTCTGTGAAGTAATTCCATAATGTTACTATGAGTAATTGATTCTGTAACAGACAGATACATGGAGCTACAGAAGCATGTGGGAGAAAGATTTTCATCCTAACTGCCAAATGGGAGTGGTATGGACCTGGAACGATGTCATCCATGATGGAGGTCAAAGCTAACATAGGCTGAGATGAGCAGAGCTTTAGCAAAAAAACTGAAGACTGCAGGAGGCTTACTCCAGACCACATGAGCAGAGGGTACAAAGAAAAGGGTATTTTCAAAGAACTGCAAATGGTGCAGTGTTGAAGTTGATGACCCTATGAGGGACATGAGGGCACAGCCATCTCCATTGCCCCCTATAGGTCGCCATGGAGGGTATCTGAGATCTTGCTAATTGACGGAATGACTCTTCCCAAGTTAACATTTACTAAGAATTCGTTATCTCCTAAATACTAACCACTTAGCATGCATGATCTGATCTCATTTCCCTAGTCATCCTGTAAGGGTTCTTCACAATCGGGTAATTGAAGGTATAGAGAAGTGATCTCCTTAATACCATGCAGCCAGCGAGCTATGGAAGTAGAATTCAAACCCAACCATTCTGTTTGCAGAGTCTGTATTTATTACTACACTATATCTATGGCACAGAGGAAAAGCATCTTGGAGCCGGGGACCTGGATCTAGCCAAGATCTGACACGGAGTAGCTGTGGGTACAGCTGAGCAAGTCATTTACCTTTTATTAGAGTTTCCACATTTTAACACTGAGGCCAGGAGAAAATGACAAAAGGCTTACAAAGAGGCCCATCCTCCTCGAATAAATTTTATCACACTCTAAGACACAATTCTGACAATTGACACATAAAGCAGTATCTTGAAGAAATGCAGACCTTTTAACAAACTCCCAGCTCCATGCAATTCACCGAGAAGAGTGCACTTCTAGTCAAGGGAAGAACAGAGAATGTGCCACTGTGCTAATGATAACAGGGTGCAGCATGAGCTCTGTCAGCAGAACCATCGAGGTTGCCTTAAGGACCCCTTGATTTTTTTAGCAAATGTTACTGTACCGAATGTCACACAATTTCTCCCGTAATGGACATTTCAACTACATGGAAGATGCGTTTAAGGGTTTAGGTATTCAGGTCTGGTAGACCTCATTCCAAATCCTGAACCTGTTATTGAAGAGCTTTATTTGCTTAGATAAATTACCAAGCCTCCCTATCACAGTTACCCTATTAAAAAAATCTAAATATTAATAGTAAAAAATAAAAATATCTCATAGAATCATTGTGAGGATTAGATGAGCTGGCATGTGGCATGAAATTGGCAAAATACCTGGTGCATAGCAGACTCAGCAAATCACAGCTTAAAAAAATTCAGCCAGAAAGAAACCTACTCTACTGCTATGCAGCAGCCAAAGGCAGAAAGCATATTATGCTTTCTTAAACTCAATAATCTACAACCCACCTCTTCCCCTCAAACCTACTTTTCGTTCTGTCTTTCCCCAGCCACCAGGAGGCTCAATGGAGAAATTCAGAAGCAGTCCTGGAGGATTTCCTCCTGTTTTTTACCCCATGGCACACACAGACACAGCTCACAGTCACAAAATCCTGCAGATCCCATGCCACCAGCTCCTGCCAGATCCATCCCATCCTCTCTATCCCCAGCTTGAACTCGACTCTGCTCTCTCCTGAACTATTTCTCCCAACATGTCACCCTACCTCCAGTCTTGCTTCTCTATAGTGTTACTTCTCCAGACTTGCCCCAGGGTCATCATCTTTAAATAAATCGAGCCATCTTCCTGTCACTCCCCACAGCTCCCAGGATCAACTTTCTGCTCACTAGCTCAGCCCAAGAGGCTTTTCAGGCCTCGGTTTCATCCCTGCTTCTGCAACAGGCTTCACCCAAGCTGCTCACAATTCCAGGGCCTTCATCCTTCTTGACTCCTGTTGGAAAGTTCTCGGCATCTGGCCAACCATTACTTTAAATGTCCATCCTGTTGGTGTCTGTCTACCTAGACAATAGGCTTCTGGAGGGTGGCATCTCTCTGTCCTCATCTGATTCAATATCCCCAGCCCCGGAAGTGGGTGACACACAGCCCAGTACTCAGTAACTGCTCTCTGAATGAATAAATGAATGTCTCCTAGTTGACACCAACGTCAGAATCGCAGCAGGAGTACTACCGTGGAGTTCACTCGCTTATTTTAGCCAGTCACCTTTTATGTCTACCTGTCTCAGGAGATCAGACACATGTCAAACTAACAGCCAGCAACACCCCTCAGAGATCTCATCTGGACCACTGATCTGGGCATGAATAATTTCTTTATTAAGACCAACAGTCATTCCTGTCTCAAATCAGGTCTGGGAAACATTCGGGGGCCACCTTCTAATATGCAATGGCAGGTTACTCAGCATGGCTAAGATTTAACACCAAAGGCCCATTTGTTAGTCTACAGTTTGTTCCTTACAGCCAAGACCTAGGTCTTATTCACCTTCGCATTTGCAACCATACCCTATAAGATAGTAAGTACCCACACCATGTGACCCACATACATGACTCTTAAATAGCTTTTGAGGGGACTAGAATTCTGAACTACTTAAATTCAGACCTCATTCCCAATATTTCGAATAGTTTCCTTCATAAGTTGACAATCTCCTTGTTTTATTCATCTTTGTAACCTAAGGCTCTAGCCAGGCATCTTTTACATAGTAAAACACTCAATATATATTTGTTTAATGACACTGAATGGTCAAGCCCAGCCAGCAAATGAGACATATGTCATTTTGTTTGTCATAGAAGCCATCCCCTTAAAACAATCCCTCCACAATACTGACAGTTCGCAGTTCGCCCATCTCCATCAGTTCTTAGGGTAAAAGGACCTTGACAGTGGGTCTTGGCATCTTCAACCTTGTGTCTACAAGGTCACGCAGCATATGTGAAGACCAGTGTGTGCATCAATGCATGGACAGATTAAAACTGTACACAAATCTAAATGGTTAGGATGATACGTGAGCTACCCCTTGGTAGCCTTTCTCTCAGTGTGCTACCTTGGGTGTTGGTATCCCCAATGGAAGCTACCTGGAATACTGACCTAACCAGAGTTGGACAAACTGTAACCTCTGGCTCTCCCTCTGCCTGTAACTAGTTGGAGATTAGCTTCTCTAAATCTCCCCTTTCACATCTCTAAATGAAGATCCTGTCTACCTACTGCAGAGCTGTCACAAGGAACAAGCATGATCTTAGAAGCAAAGATGCTCTGAACACTGACATGCTTCACATACATGAGGTTCACGTTGCTCCACATGTGTGTATGCAAGCAGTTCTTGGTCTGACTGCCACTGTCCCCATTTGGAGGCAGCTCAACTGCTCCCTTCAGTCTACTTCCCTCTCCAGGAGCTCTGGGAGCAGTGGGTGGAGACACTGGAATAGCTCAGGGTCATTTTCTGTTTGTGTGAGCTTTCTGCCCTGTAGCCCCTGACAGCACTTCAGGATGTGCTTATGCAGCCCTGGTTTGTTTCCATGGAGACAGGAAGCTCTGCTTCTCTTCAAGCCTAAGCTAATGGTTTTCATCAAATCCTATTTCCTCTGAGACAAGTAAAAATGCTACAATGCTTCCATCCATACTTCCTTTTTAAATATGAAGCCAACAAACACACACCTCACAGTCTTCCTCCCACAAATGCCTGGGCCCATGGGACAGGGGCCTCGGTCATTGTCCCAGTGGGCTACGAGCCCCTGCCCCTCCCACCAGGACTCTCTTCTTCACCAGGCACCAGGTGTGTCCCCATTCCACTGCTGTGTCTTTCTGCTCTTGGAATAGCCTTGACGTATAACATTCAAATTGCTTGCAGGTCACAGGAAATCTGTTTCCTGAGGCTGAAACTTTCAGAGATATTTCCTAAGGGGCCTCAAAATGCAAATCCCAACCAAAGACCAATTCTAAGGAGAAAGGCTTCATTCTTTCCAGAGGCCTGAGAGAGAAAGCCCCTCCTGCACATAAGCCCAGCTGCTGCCGAGCCCTCCGCAGACACCATTGGAAACCCCCACCACCACTACCACCAATGCTGGAGTGTGGGGCATCAGAATGCGAAAAAGAAACCAGGACAGAAAAATATAAGTCCCAGCCTGTAAAGACCCTATTGTTAGCACTCCTTTACATGTCAGAATTTATTCACACCAGCTGTTTCCAGTAGCAGTTGCTAGTTCCTAGGTTTCTCCAGAGGTGCTAAGAGGCATCTGCCATGGCAGTTCCATGGCATCTCTCAACCTGAGGAGGCCGCCTCCCAGTCCCACAGCTGGTGTAAGTCAAACCTCCATGGCTGCTGCGCAGATGACAGCCACCTGGACCCAACCAGAGGAGGCCATGTATCTCACTGTTATCACAGGGCACTGGCAGCTCATGGGAGCTAAGGGCTACTCCATGCCAGACCAAGCCTTTGTGAGACATAGGTAGCCCATCTCACAGAGATGGAAGCAGGCTCAGAGGAACTTGTCCAAGGGCACAATGCAAATAAGTGGCTGCTTACCGGGTCAGGCACCACACTCATGAATGGCACGCTAAAGGCCATGCTTCTTCCAGCATACCACTCTATGTGGAAAAGATATGAGAGGAAAATAGGCAATTCCAACAGAAGTCTACACGATCAGACACAAGGCATTGTCTGGTGAAGCTGTTCTCTATCCCATTTCTAGCTCTAGAAGACACACCTGGAACTCATCCTGGAGTCTTATCTGGAATGCCCATGACTTTGGCGAACACAGCATCTACTTTTGTCTCTCCTCAAATAGTAAGAATCTGTCTTGAATTTTCTAAACTGTTGACATACTTGGGAAATGAGTAAGGATAAAGAACCTCAGATTAAGGTCACACACACTAGAGAATCCCTCAGAAGACATACAAGAAGATGTCAGCGGCGAGACCTCTGCCATGGGCAGACACAGGGCTGTGTGGAGAGCTACCAAGAGCAGAGCTTGGGCATAACAAAGGATGTTAATAAATGCTTATCGAACAAACACATTCATAAGAAATCCCATTACATCTTCAGACTCCCCACTCACGATACCCGCTATTGAGTACTTACTCCTTCCCAATGTCTCCCGGGACTACTCCATAACCATTCACAACTGCCATCACTGGCTCTTAGCACTACATAGTTGAACTAGTATGGCTATTTCTTTCTTGATCCTTCTGAGTTTGATCTCTCCTGGGGCCAGTCTTTCTCCTACTGATGCTAGATAAATGTCCTCATCCGCTCCCTTCATTCTATACTTTGTGCAATGTTTACTTTAAAATTTTTAATTTCTATATTTCTCAGAGTAATGAATGTAGAATTTTTAAAGTCACATAAATTTTGAAAGCTTCATAATAAAAACAATAGCAGCCCACTGCTTCACCTCTCCCAACCCCTGACTCTCACTCTCCAGAGGTACCCACTCTCAACTCACCTGTTTCTTCTGGTCTTCATATCCAAATTTATAAATATTATACTTAAAACACTACTCTTTCTTCATCTTTCAATTTTAGATACTTCTTAAAAGACTTCCTCACAGTGGAACCTAAAATTTCAATCTTTAACACCCTCTTTCCCTCCCCATACTCTGCTTCCTCCATCCAAATCAAGGCAATTACAGCACCACAAGGGGCTAGCTCCAACTTCAGCATGGACAATGGGAACCTGATTGACAGCTGCGCTGCACAGAGAAATTGCTATGCTTACATTTCTTTAGTGATAATACTTCTATATTTTGTGAAATTAAATGCTTATGGAGTTGTATGTACAAATATATCTGCATAAAGTACATATAACATTCATATGGCACATGTGTATATGTTGTATTAAAAAAGTTGGTTTGGTCAAAACTATACACATACATATATGTATATGCATGTGTGTACATATGTATAATCACATATGCATCTGATAGGTCTCTAAAATTGCTACCTTTAAGAAAAAGTGAAACTAACATTCCCTGATATGTTGTATTCAAGTTTTATGGTTTTGTCAAAACCATATGCATATGTGCATAAATGCAAGCATATACGTGCACACATATACAATTAGGCACACATGCATGCATACATGCACGCATATACATCCATGCATATAGTTTTGACAAAACCATAAACTCTCAAATAAAACACATCAGTGACTATGTTAATTTCACTTTTTTTTCTTAAAGAGCATTTTTTGAGCCCGGTCATCCTATTCAGATCTGGTCTTAATGCCCTCTAGACCACTGACAGCTGTTGTCCCAGACTTCCCTTCTCCATCATCATCCTGGGAATTGATCCCCTTACATTTCTACTCTATCGAATTCCTTGTTTCAATGAGCATCATATTTTTCTTAATTCCTTCCTTATTTTTATTAATTCCCATTACCCAATAATTTCTTCAGAAAGGGTGAAAATATCGTTCATCAATCTTTATGAATAATTGCTACTTTGGCTGGGTATAGAATTCATCTTAAAAGATTTTCTTCTTCCTGAAAGCTTTAAAACAGTCTATATTGGTTTCTACCTTTTAGTGTTGTCATTGAGGGCTCCAATGCCAGCCTGAGTCTTAACTGTTGGTAATTTTTACCCTCTTCCCAATTGCTGGAAGCTTTCTGAATATTCTTTACCCTGATGTTCTGAATTTTATGATGATTCACGTTGGTGTGTTGTCTTTTAATTAGCTATGCTGAGTACTCAGAGGACACTTTTATGATTAACTAATAAACCCAACTTCTATCACCATAAAAACTATTATCACAATATATTCAATGGAAACTTTTGATTTGAATATATTCTTGCAAACTGTTTATTTGCATGCATGTATTTTATTTGTGTAAATGGTATTATAATCACCTGGTCTCATTTTCACTAAACTATTCTTAAATGCTATGTTCCAAATGTACTTGGTATCTGTCACTCCTGTTACACTGCATGCCATGGTGTGCATCTGCCACTTTACCTACCTCATTCCCTGTTATGGATACCCAGGTGGCCTCCCACCTCTATTGCCAAGGAACAATGCTGGAAAGAGCATCATTTGCACCGGCCTCTGCAGATCTTTTAACCTGGCAACATTAGTCTTGGTTCTGGGAACATTTCTCACATTTTTCTGTTAAATTTCTTTCTTCCCATTTCACTCCACTTTTTGTGGAGTTCATATTTAAATTTTGAACTGACCCTTTTTTTTTTTTCTTTCTTCTGCTTTCCATGATGGTCTCAACTTCGTATTCCAACCCTTTACTATCTTTTCATCTTTATCACATTTTTACATTAGTTGCACATTACTTACATTCTACATTAGTTTCCCAAAGTGTTTAACCTCATTTTTTAAAAAATAACCTGTTATTTTGTAGATGAAATTCTTTCTATTCTCTGATATCAAGTACAGCTTTTTAAAAGGTGTTTCTACTCCTTGCATTGTGTATATTCCTTCAAGTTCCTTTTATCTATATATCATTTCATTTTGGAGTTCATTTTGGAGTTCTCAATGCTGATGCTCCCTAGCTGTGTGCTCAGATCAAAGAGTAAGGCATGAAAAGCTTATTGGAAACTAAATGGCTGGGGCTTCTGGACTGACAAATGTAGTGGGTTGAATGGAGACCCCAAAAAACAATATTCATTTCCAAATTCCTGGAACTCCTGGATGTTGCCTTATTTAGATGAAGGGCCTTTGCAGATACAGTTAAGGATAGTCAGATGTAAAGACCATCCTGGATTATCCAGTGATCCTAAGTCCAGTGACAAGCATCCGTGTAAGAGGGAGACAGAGGAAGCTCATGCAGACATGGGGAAGTAAGAGGCAGTATGACCACAAAGGCAGAGGCTGGAGTGATTTGGCTCCAAGTCAAGGAACACCAGAAGCTTGAAGGAGGAAATAAACTGTCCCCTCAAGCCCCTGGAAGAAGCAGGGCCATGCCAGGTTTTGGATTCTAACCTCCAGAACTGAGAATAAAACTTCACAGTTGGAAGCACCTAGTTTGTGGTGATTTGTTGCAGCAGCCATCGGAGACCAACGAAGCTTACCAAAGGTGGTGGGGTGGGACCCTGTTTCTGGTCTCCCTAAAATAACAGAATAGATAGATCTATTTTCTTAAAACAATTCACATACATAATTTAGAAGAATCCTCTAAATTCCTACCAGATGGCTGCATTTCTGAGAAAGCAGAAGTGGGCTGGAGTTCTGACATTCAGTTTGTGGACTTCCATTTAGCCCTGCTTTCATTATGCCAACCCTACCCTTGAATGCACCCCATGTTACTACCCCAAGCTTCTCTGATCCAATCTGCCACAGAGATTAGGTGTCCTAACTTACACAGCAATGGGTGTTATGTGGGGCAGACACTTGTCAGCACTGTCTGGAGACAGATCTAAAGTACAGAGGGGAACAAGGACTCCAGTCAATCCTTTTGTGTCTAGCACCACACACACATGCCAGTTATCAGGGTTACCTGGAAGAAGATACCTGACTGCCTCTAATTCTTGAGCCTTTCTTGGGCCCTCAAAAACAATCAGTTTGCTTTTTTATTGGCATTCCCCACTGTAGGCAATTAAACCCCAGCTTTCTGACAACTCCATCAGGTACCACTCACTCCCTAGCTTCAAATATGACCACACATCTCTCATCTGTTGTAATTCCTCTTGTTTGCTTTGTCCTTGTACACCTCTTAAAATGGATTTCCTGTGTTCATGGAGTTTCAAGGAATGACCAACTTGGTTGAGTCTGCCATGCTTACCTGGAAACACCACCTTATAGTCATTTGAAGAACTTAATGCAGCTCTGACATAAAATTCAGTCCAGTTTTGCTTAGTAAAATATAAGGTCCTCTACAACATTCCTTGGTCTTAACATAAAGATGTCATGCTATAGACTCTCAACCCTCTAGGACATGTCCCAGCTCTTCATCTTTGCTTAAGCTGTGGTATTCCCATTCCTGGCATGTTCATGCCCACATATTCTATGTTATCCTAGGAGGTATTTTGTATCCCGAGCAAAATCCCATTCCTTCCTGAAACCAACTCCAATTATTTCTGATGGTATAGATTTGTCCCTTCCCCCAAATAAATAATCATACCCAATGTTAGTAAAAGATCTCCCCTTTCAGTTGTAAGCATTTGTGCTGTTATCTCAGCAAAACATGCTTCTGAAGCAGAGTCAGGAGAGGGGGGACCACACCTTGTACTTTACGTGCTCCTTGCAGTACTTACCACGGTATTGGACATTGAGTACTTGCAAATTGATATAAATGAATTCAACTCACAATTGTGGGATTTGATGTCCAATACACTGCAGAGTAAGAATCTTTTGAGGATAAAACCTGCATCTTTTCAATTTGGTATTCCCAACAACCAGCACACTATTTGACATAGAATTATCAAGTAAAAAGATGGATGGATAAATGAACCCTCACAGATTACCATGCTCAGTATTATACCTGACGCAAAGATTTTTTAACTCCTAAGGATAATAAAGATGATTAGAACGATGGTTCAGTAGCGCATTTCCAGCATCTAGAACAGCAGTTGGCACAAAGGGACTGCTCAGCAAGTGTCTTCTAAATGAAGGTTAAATGAATGAATCTGTCATGAGTCAGGAGGCATTAGTTTCCAGTTAGCAAAAAAAAGAGAGAAACATCTGGCTTACCCAGAAAGTACTCCCAGGACTAGGTTGAGGACAAAGAAGGATCCAATGATGATGAGGGGGATGAAGTACAGCCAATTCCAGGTGGCTCCTAAGGCATCATTGGTCTGAAAGAAAGGAAAAAACATACTTCCTTAATACTTCAAGCCATCTGCCAGAAGCCAGGCCAACATTCCTACAGTTTCATACACAGGATGATGTGTCAGACAGCGTGGCAGGTACACACTGCCTCACTGCTTTCCAACCTGGCTTTACCGTCAGTTGACCCTTCCTCTGCTGTGTGCATAGTGGGGACACTGCATCAGCACCCCATAACATCCTGCTGGGAACATTCCAACGCCTTCACTTAACATGAGAAAAATGGATTGCAGAGAGGTCGAATACCTTTCCAAGGTCATACAAACACTAACTGGTGTTACAGTGCTGGGTGACATGAGCTCTAAGCCTTTGACCTCTACATTGAACAAATTCTCCAAAAGACAAAGGCAAGCAATACCCATCACTATTCTGTGAATGCTGGCAAAGACAGCTTAGAAAACATTAGGATCATCCATATCTTGCTCAGCCCTGGACCTGGGCTCTGACTCTCCTTCTTCTACCATAGTGAAGGGCTGGTCCAGGCCTGGCCCCCAACAAGGCTCTGGATGAAATGAGGAATAAACTAGAATTAAAGAGAGATCATTTTCTCTTTCTCTCCCTCTCTCATTCTTTCTCTCATATTAACACACAGGGCAGTGAAAAATGCATCAAAATCTATATTTTGTATACTTGTACCATAAATTGTAATAAAAGTCCCTGAATGGCTGAGAACTGCTGAAGAGTTATACCAAACATCTGGCCAAAACCAGTGAACATTGGCAGGATGTCTCATTCGTTGGCAAGATGTTTGATTAGACCCTTGAACTAGAGCATGGGGGTATGTTGGAGATGGAACACCAGGTGCCTCTCAACCAAGACTCTTCTTGGGCTTTGTCCCAATTCCCATTCACCAAGTCTTCCCAAATGGTCTTCCTGAAATGCATTTCACGTGTACAGAGTTTTGAAATCACCACCCAATTCCCAACCACTCATACCCAAAATTTAATATATGTGAAACTCCATATAAATTTGATCCCCAATTCATTGGGGGAATCAAAGTCATTAAGGTCAAAATGCACATCCTACTTTAGTAAAATTAAGACTAGGACTCAAAATTAAACATGAAAACACTTTTCCGAACTGGATGGAACAAAGACAAAGACCTGTCACAGTTTCAGTGGCAAAGATTCATCTCTTTGGTTTGACCAGGTCTGATCAGCTCAATACATCAGGAAGACATGGGCAAGACCTCAAAAGAAATCAGTTCCTGACTGCCAGAAGTGACAGAACTAGATACCAAGAGCCATGAGGGAATTTTTTTGCAGGGGGTACTGAGGATTGAATTTAGGGGCACTTGACCACTGAGCCACAACCCCAGCCCTTTTTTGTATTTTATTTAGAGGCAGGGTCTCACTGAGTTGCTTAGCACCTCACTGTTGTTGAGGCTGGCTTTGAACTCAGAATTCTCCTGCCTCAGCCTCCATAGCCACTGGGATTACAGGTGTACACCACAGTGCCCAGCTCCATGAAGAGTTTTAATGGACATGGGAACCTGATTTTACTGAGATAGCTGAAACACTGACCTTCCTATAAGCAGAAAAATGAACTGAATGATCCTTGCATAGCTAGCTCTGCCTGCATTCACGATCATAAATCAGACATTCTATAGAGTGGTTATTTCCAATATGTTACCAGGGGATGCCAGATTAACAAGTTTCATTCACTCTGGTTTAGCCAGTCCTCTTCTTAGTGTTACTTGACAGCAAAGACTGAGTCTACGCCTAGCAGCCAGATCAGGGTTCAGCTACCCATAAATGTTACTCAATATCAGCAATGACGATGAAATTGTGACTAGAAGTTATCTCTGGGCTCAGAGGAAACAGAGCCATGGTCTGAGACTAGCTTACAGCAACCTCACCTGGGTGACTATGTGCAAGGGCTGCTGCAGAGAGAGTCTGTCCATGATGATGTTCTTCTCATTGCTATAATCTAAAGGATATCAATGTGTGCTATGGAAAATGGGCTTCAGCAACCATTGGTAAACACAGATTACACAGGCCTCTCAGCCTGTGAGAGGACCTGCAAAAAACAGAACATGATTTACTTTGTCACGCCCTTTCATAAACTTCTTTGATTTTAGAACCTTCTTTTTCAAAGAAAATCTATGAATACATTGGGAAACACAGTGTGTAAAATATAGGGATGAACAGACTCCCCTCATTGACCCACAATCTGGAATGTGCTTCCCAATTCTTCTAGAAAATGGTGATGATCAATAAGTTCTTTTAAAGTCAGTGTTTTGTTTGGGGTTTGCTTTAACTCACGTCAAGGCAGACACCTCAACGATTTACTCAGGTTTCTGTCTGGCATGTGACAAACGGTTTGGCACACTCAGAAACTCAATGGGTCAATAAGTGGCCACATTTCTAATAAGATGATTCTCTTGTTAAAAATAAACCAATGCAAATTCATTCTGATACACCCTGTCCAACTGTGGAACTCTCCCGAATTGCTACAATGTCATGCACCAAAGCCCTGGGGCCTCCTGGATGAAAAAAAAAAAGAGGAGGAATGGGAAGAGGAAGAAAAAGAAGAGTCCGGAAGACACCAGCTCCAGCAGCGCCATGCCCTGGGGGTTATTAAAGATGACTGACAGCTTAAAGGTTCCTCCGGAGAAAGCAGCTTGACAGTTTCCCTAGATTATTCACAAACCTTTTAATAGACTTGCCGCACCCTCTCCACACCCAGCTCCCTCCCTCCGCTCTCCTCTCCCTTCTTCCCCACCAGGTGCCTTCCCCTCCCCTCACAGGCTTCTCCATGGATTAGTGACACATCCCAGGGGACATTCCTCAGCAGCAAGTGGGCAAGCCAAGCACTTGTGCTTCCCTCCTCCAAAATGGTGAGGTTCATTCTGAAGCTAATGAGGGCTTCCATCTCCTTCTGATTCATCATTATTAAACCTTAAAATTGTCCAGTGTAGGAGAGAGATCAACTCAAGAGTCTTTTGAGAGTAATAAAGGCAGCAAGTGTCCTGGTATGATGCAAAAATGGGCGTGAGGAGAACACTGCTGGGGTCACGGCTGAGTCGTGGCTGTTGTCTCTGGTGGGATGCACATGCGTCTGTCTCATAGCAGGAGGGCGGCAGCACTGGGGTGAGAGACACTCTCCCCTTCATTTTCCCTCCACCGCTTAAGAGTTATGAGGCTCATAAGCCTCTTTGGTGTAGGATCCTTGTATTTTATTTTCCCCTACAACTCTTCCTTTAAGAACATGGGGCGGCCAGGCTGAGGACTCTGAGACGCTGAACCAGGAGACTGTTTCCAAATCACATTCTGTTGGACTCTGGTCCCAGGGAGTCTGACAGGGGAACCTTTACCACTCAGACCTCTATTGCAGAATTGCTAAGTGTAAATCAGGCCCCTCCCTGCAAGAATGTTGGCCCAGAGAACACAGCCTCCTCGTTCCACACCGTTCATGGAGCACAGACTGCAATGGTTAACTTTGGATTGAGGGATGGTGAAGCATAGACCTTGGGTGTGTCTGTCAGGGTGTCCCAGAGAAGAGTGGTCTATGGGTCAGGGTACTCAGTGGGAAAGACCTACTCTCAATGCGGATAGGATCCCTCTAGTTGGCTGGGGCTCAGATGGAAAATGAAAAGGTAGAAGTTAGGAGATTTGGGTACTTGTCTGCTCATGTGCACACTCATGCTCCTCCTGAACTCCCTGGAGTAGGACATCCCATTTCTCCTGCCTTTGGACATCAGAACTCCAGGTCTGAACTGAACTTGAACTCTGTACCAGTGGCCTGCCAAGGATGCTTGGACCTTTCGCACTCACTGTTCCTCTGCCTGATCTAGTCAGAGACTTTGGACAGATGCTTTTGCCAAGATGAACGACCTGATCTTTTTGGTAGCAGAGGGTGGCCTCTCCTACCATCTCCCCACCTGCACTCTATTCACGACATTGAAGCCAAAGATCTCTCCTTGAAATGGAGCCTAAGGCCAGCAGTTCTCAGTCAGAGCTATTGTGCACCCCCACCCCAGTCTGACATTTGGAAATTCTAGATTCATTTTTGGTATTCACAGCTGGTGGAGGGATCTTGCTGACATCTGCTGGGTAGGGGCCAGAGATGCAGCTACTAATGCCCAGCATAGGGCAGCCCTGTGACAAAGAATTATCTGGTCCCCATGGAAGCTGTACTGCAATTGAAGAAACCCTGTTGTAGGCTTGCCCAGTCCTCCAGCTGGTGCTGCCTCCAGCCTGGAAAGCAGATGTGCCCCAGAGACCCTTTGTCTCTAAACAGACCTTGGGATCAGTGTTGTCCTTGCTAGCCTTCCATATGTGGCCTCCCTCCTTGGTCATAGGTCATTGATTCTCCCTAATCAGAGCTGCTGTGTGAAGCGGGTACACATCTGAGGAGCCCTTCAGTACATTTTCCTTGGATAACTGTGGAACCCAGTTAGGGACCTAATTCCAAAAGTGGCAATCTGGGGATCTGGTCCTGCCTGTACACAGGCCAAAATTCCCAAGGAGCCCCCTTCCTTGCTCTCTCCCCATCTTTCTCTCCAGTCTTGCTCCTCCCACCCCACCCCCAAAGATTAATGTGATAATTGCCATGTGTGCCTGTTTACGCAGGGAGTGGGTGAGCTCACACCCTCGATCAGGCAGGTTCCCAAAGAAACGCGTTCCCACGATGTCAGGGCTGGTACCCGCAGAGCACTCCTGTGCAGGTGGGCTGCCACCCCCAAACTGCTTTCTGTCTGTCATCACCCTCCTGTGAACATGTGCATGTGTGTGTCACTCAGGGAAGCGGCAGGTGAGAAGCAGGGAGTGTAGCCAGCCTGCCAGTCTGGGGGAAGGTATTGTGGATGGGAGGGGCATTAGCACCTGAAAAAGAGGACTCTGGCCCAATGCACTTCTCTGTAATACTAACACATAGGCGTGTCAGGGTGTTCCAGAGAGGCAGAACCCAGAGGGTGTGTGAGAAGGGATTTGTCAGAAGAATTGGTGCGGAAAATCACCAAGGCTGAGAAATTCCACAAGACCCACCTGTATGTGGGGTGTTTTAGTCAACTGTTTTGCCCACTGTGACCAAAAGACCCAACAAAAACAACATAGGAGGAAAGGTTTATTTAGGGCTGTGGTTTCAGAGGTCTCAGTCCAGTAGTTGGCTGACTTAATTGCTCTTGGTCCAAGGTGAGGCAGAACATCATGGTGGAAAGGAGTGAAGGGGAAAAGCAACTCAGAACATGACCATCAGGAAGCAGAGCCCTCTGCACCACAGACAAATCATAAACCTCAAAGGCTTGTACCCAGTGACCCTCCTCCTCCTCCAGCAAACACCCTCCCTGCCTACCCAGTAATGACCCACTTAATCCCTATCAGTGGATTAATGCATTGATTAGGTTACGAGAGCCTTAACTTAATCATTTCACCTCTAAACTTTCTTATTTTCTCCCACATGAGTTTCGGGGGACATCTTATATCTAAACCATAACACTGAAGAAGACGACAAGCCAGTAGCTGGCTCAATCCAGTCTGGAGCCTCTGGCCCACCCCAAGTGACTTGGATCCCATAGCTCACAGCTGGAATTTCATGGTTAATCCCACAAATTCATGGACTGCCTATCATGGGTTTTATATTTTGTTTTTTATTTTTTCTTAGTACTAGGGTTGAACCCAGGGGAGCTTTACCCTTGAGCTACATCTCCAGTCCCTAATTTTATTTTGAGACACAGTCTTGCTAAGTTGCTGAGGTTGGTCTTAAACTTATGACCCTCCTGCCTCAGTCTCTTAGGTTGCTGGGATTACAGGTGTGTACCACCATGCTCAACTTATGGGACAGGCTCTCTTTGAGGTGTTTAGGGTAAATGGTGAGCATAACAGCCTCAGTTCTGGCTGAAACTTACAATGGGGAAGATACATGAAACAGCTGAGCACACAAATATGTGTAAAGTTCAACTGTGGTCAGTGCTACAAGGGGACCCCAGGGCTCAGAGGTGGGGGTCTGCACTGTGCTAGGAAGGCAGGAAAGGCCTTGTTAAAGCTTTTGAAGGAAAGAATCCCAGGAGTGAGAAGCCAGAAAGGCAGTGAAAAGTTTTATGATGGATGTGGAAGAAGGTGGAGGGGGAAGTTAAGACTGAAGAGCCAGGAAGCAGAAAAATATGAGGAGGAAAAGGCGGCCCCACCCTCTTTGCATGAGCTGCCGCTGCCCGGAAATAGTAGCTCAACAAAGCCTCATGCAGATGAGGTTCTGAAACACCTAAGTGAGAAGGGAACCCTTGAACAGATTTTCTCAAAGTGTATATTACCAGGCTTCACTCGGGCCCCTTCCTAGGCACCCTCTGTCCTCCCCCAAATATAATCTCATCCTGACTTCTATAATCATTTAGATCAGCCTCATGGGGGAATCTCCCTTCCTATGCTGAGCCACCCACAGGAACTCAGCCATTAGGACAGCCCTCTCCCTCCCTGTCCAGCTTTCACCAGTCTGGATGTGGCAGATTCTGTGGACCCACCCAGGTCCCCTTTACCTATAAGGACCCATCCTCCAGCTGCTGTGCTAATTGACTGCTAATGGCTCACACCTGCCCCTTCTCAGAAGTCTCCCCCCAGCTGATTGATAGATCAGCACCACCTGAGATTTCATGCCTGCCCATGGTGATGGGGGCATGTTCCTGTTACCAAGAACTACCAGCTGCAATAGCCCAGCCCCTTTCACTCTGGATGGGACAATATCTCAGCCTGTGATGTAGTTCACACTCTGGACCCACCTCTGGGACCAGGTTGACACTGGAACTTCTGAAACCACACCTTTGCCTAGATTTTGTCCTGACCTAGCCTGCTTCCCTCACATCCTTACATGTCTTCCCAAGAGCAGTCACTCATTAAGGCACTATCACAAGCGTCTCCATTGCAGAGCCAATTTCTAGGAAATCTGACTTCAGGCAGCTTATTCCTTTCTCACCAGGGCTTTGGCCAACCTTACCAGGCTGAGGGCACTCTGCCCGAGTCACATCAGTTGAATAGTGCTTCTAAGGGCAGAGCCACGGAGCTCCTCTGAACACACCCACCCTTTGGGAAGAGGACAAATTGTGCAATGCATCCTACAAACTCTTGAATATTCTGGATACCAACTGATAGACCTAAGGACCATCCAACCTCATTTCCTGCATTCCAGGAACTGCAGCCACACTCTTAGGATAGGATTAGGAGAACATATCATCCAAACCATGATTTGACAGAGGAGGAAACTGAGGTCCAGAAAAGCAAAGTGACTTCCCTGAGCATACGAGGCAAATTCTTGGCAGACCTGAGGCCACAGTCTAGAACCACAACGGCTCAACTGCTTGAGAGTCCTCGACTCTCCATACCTCCTTTAGTCCCAGGACTAAAGCAATCCCACCCACTCTATTACCACCTTCCAGGAGAGCACAAAAGACAATCAGGAAACTACCTTTGTAGATAGGTAGGAGAAAGGTAGGAGAGCTACCTTTGCAGCCCCCAGAAAGAAAGAAGGGTGGAGGAGCAGGTGGAGAGCTCGAGGACAGAGCTCTAAGTGGAGCATAAGCACTTGCTGCTACCCGTCCCGGAGCACAGACTGTCACTCCCAGGAGGCAAGGCATTTCATTATGTCTCAAATCTCCGAGCATATTTTATAAACATGCCAAGTCTCCCTACATAAGCAGGCTCCAAGGCAGCATCTGGCTTAGCCAGGGGCCCTTTTAAGTAATTAAGGCTCCACACACCGTCTGGTTGTTCTAAGCCCCTGGACTTGATGCAGCCACCTTCTCCCTTACCGAGCCGGGCTGTGATTGTTCCTAAGGATAAATAAGTGCCTTAGTCAAGGTCCAAAGGACCTTGAGGAGCAACTTACTGTTTGGACATTCCCCTATCCTTCCCTTTGTGGTCTCACTTTCTCCAGTGGGAACATATGACTAAGCCAGTTTGGCAAAAAAGGTAGAAGAGAAAAATAGCACTCCCTGTGCCATCTACAATAGCAGTAGGGTGGATCAGGGTCAGGTGCTCCTGGCCTGGGAGCCTGGCTCCACTTCATGGGCAAGCACCCCCATTCCCCCAGAGGGTGGCCATCACCACTGGTCCTAGGCATACAGGTACCATGTGTCAGTGGAAATTCATCCACGTTCTTGGGAAGATAACTTGAGGGTTAAGTTTAAAGCAAAAGAGGGTAAGGGATGCCATATAGAACTACAAAGGCCACCATGCCCCAGGCCCATGGAGGTGAGAGCCACAAAACCCACGAGGCTCAGGGTCCTGCCATAATGACGTCTTTTTGGGGAAGTCCTAATAACTCCAAGTCTGACACCATGTGATTTTTATCCTGTCCCTTCACTTTCAGAAATCTGCCTAGGAGCCTAAAAGGAAGGGGCTCTGAACCCATTCTATAAAGCAGGTCTTGTAACTGTTGAAGCTACATTGGGGTTCAATAATCCATTCTTTCTATTTTTATGTGATTGAAAATTTCCATTTAAAAAGTTGCAAATTTTTTTCCAGAATATAATTAGTTTATTCAAATAGTTCTGGGCTATGTGTAAATTTTAAGAGAAATCCTATTATAGTCAAATCAGTGGAAAAGGTTAACAGTGATAATGGGGAGGGGTTAGACATGAATGGTTTTAAATTTTGTGTGTTTTTACACTCTGTAACTTTGACATCGTAGCTGTTAAGGTTTGGCTATGAAATGTCTCCTGGAAAGTTCATTTAGCAATGCAGGAATTTTCAGAGAGGAAGTGATCAGATTGTGAGAGCTGTAGCCAGTCAGTGGATTAATCCATTTGATGGATTAATTTGAAAGAACTACTTTACTGGGAGGTAACTGTAGGCAGTTAACGTACCGCTGGAGGAAGTAGTCACTGGGCATGTGCCTTTGGGTTGATATTTTTATCCCTGGTGCCTTGTTCTCCTTCTCTCTTTCTCTGCTTACTTCTGCCACACCCTGCCACCATGGTGTTCTGCCTCACCTCGGGGCCAGAGCAGTAGAGTCTGCCAATTATGGACTAAACTCTGAAACAAAAACTGTGAGCCAAAATAAACTTTTCTTCCTCTAAGTTGCTCTTGTCAGGTGTTTTAGTAATAGCAACAAAAGATTGACTAAGATGGTAGCTAACTATAGCTTTATTAAAAACAAAGATTGGGAAAACATTAGAAGAACGTCCTCTACAACTGCAGCCCAGGGTACTGAGGAATCCAAGTATGGCTCTCCAGTATGGCCCTGCTGGAAGGCCAGGACAGAGGAGCGGGCTCTGGGTCGAGCCGTCAGGCTGTGATGCTATGTTGCAAGTGTGTTGCGACTCAGTTCAGCGTGTTGTTCTGACACCACCCACCACCAGAGTATGCGGGGCCGTCAAAGCAGGCAAATTAGAGGGCGTTAAAGAAAATACACACGGCAACCAATGTAAAGCACATCCCCCTTCACCCTTTTCACAGGGCTTGCTAATGAGAAACCCACTGCACTTCTGAAAGAGGGTTGAGCACCAGGAAGGACCCAGAGCATTAATGGGACTGTGAGTCTCAGAGGGACAAGGACAGAGGAGACTCACGTACGCTGTACTGTGAATACTCGGTGCAAAGTCCCTCCCGCTTCAGAAAGAACATGCCAGACGATACCAGGGTAAGAGGTTTTCAGTCAGTCCTTGGCTATTTCTCCTCCCTGTCCTATGGTCAGCAGGGATCAGCCCTTCTGGTTACCATGACTTATTGCTTTTCCAGTGGTCTTTACTCTCTTCCTGATAAACAATAAATTTTCCAAACAATAAAGAAATTGGAAAAATAAAAAAGTTTTCCACTCAGTCCAATGAGTACTCAGACCTTAATCATCTTACAAACAGAGCTGAAACAGACTCACAGCCTCTCACACCAGTCCTTCAATTGTGGATGAAGAATGGAGGCTAAAAGTTAAGTGACTGCCAAAAAGCGCTCCTTTTGTGTACGGAAGCAGAACTTGAAGAACTTCTGACTTCCAATTCACTCTGCAAAATCCTTTTCTTTGTACTCTGTTTAGCACTTAATTATATATATGGCCCTATTCCTCTCATTTTGTATGTAATCAGTCTTGCTTCACGACCTCCTTTGGAAATTACCTGAAGACCATGTTTGAGACATTTCCTCTGGTTGAGACAATGGAGGTCAGACCCGGGAATACTGCAATCTTCAAGACGGGGCAAAGCTGGGCATGAGGAAGCACTCTTGTAATCCCAACTACTTGGGAGACTGTGGCAGAAGAAGCCCAAGTTCAAAGCCAAGCTTGGGTATCTCAGCAACACCCCATCTCAAAATAAAGGGCTGGGAGTATAGCTAAGTGGTTAGAGTGTCCCTGGGTTCCATCCCCAGCACAAGAAAAAGAAGAACAGAACAGGATAGGAATGTCCGACAAAACTTCAGGGGCTGTATTTTCACCTGGCCTTGAAGGAGGCAGATTTGGGTTGGCCAGTTGACAGAGGAAGCTAGTCCAAGGAGGGGGAAACAAGGGAAGGCCACAGAGGGTCGCTCTTAGCAGTAGCAAGTGAGGCGGATAAGAAGGATCCAGTCAGAGAGTCCTGCAGGATGGGGGTTTCAGATTAGCCACTCTGGGAGTTCCTCCTTTCTCCCCCTTCCTGTTGCTGCATGTCACCGCATGGGGGTCCTCTCACTACAGCTTTGCTCAGCCTCTCCAAGGCTTCCCTGAAGCCCATCACTCTCCTCCACTCCAGATCCCCCAGCAATTAGGCACACCTTATAGCAGCACATGCCTTCATTCAGCACCCTGGCGTAGTCTACATAAGAAATGAAAAATAGCCCTCAAGTCTGAGTACAAACCCTAATAATAGAAAAGAGAACATTAAGTGCCGCACTTAGGCTTTTATTTGCACTTATTTCCAGACCTTCTTTATAAGGGTTCTGTGTCTTTTACATATTGACCCTCCCTTCCCATTAGGGCCAAGTGCATCTCAGATACAGAGCTGAGTCTTTTATTCCTGTGTTCACTCTACCAGTACTTGGGCTATTACTCTACAAACAGGAGATTCTCGATAATGTTGTTGACTAATAGGAGATTATAAATTGGCTGGCATTCTTCTGCTTCACAAGCTTATGTGAGTTTCCTTCTCTGGAAATAAATACATCACCTGTAAAATGGCATCTCTGTTGACATATAGCAAGTGCACTTAGCTAACTCAAATACTCAGCAGAGCATATGAGAAGAGGCTCTCAAGAAAAAAGCCTCATTTTTCTCAGCTTTCATTCTTTCCTCCAAAGATTCTGAGCAGAAGGTGAATTAATTCATCACTGAACATCCCGCTTTAATTAATGATCCTGCATTGAACGCTATGCGAGGCTGGTTAGCCTGGAAGGTTTCCTGAAGAGGCCCCGGGACAGTCCGTTTATTCTGTGACCACAGGAAACATTCCTGCTCAATAAGAACAGCTTGAAATGAGGATCCACAGCTTGTAAGTCTTTGTCTCTTCGGAACCCAGCACAGCCCTTAGAGAGCACGTGCTCAGTCAATTCCATCGATGCTGATGTGGTCATAATGAAATGCCCAGCCTTACGTACCTATTTATCATCCGAGGCACAACAGGACATGGCTGAGGTGCTACAAGATGGTCCTCCTGGGTCAGTTTCTCACAGCACATTGGGCTGTGAGGCGAGCACTTCCTTCCCCACTGCTCATGGTCCCTTAGGAACATTCAGAGTCCTTAGGCTGGTGGCTTCTACTATAGATAGCCTTGCCCACCTTCCCCAGTGCCATTTAAGTGTTACTTATGGGAACCCCTGTGCCAGGTGACCATCTGGTCGGGGACCCTGAAGGGGAATTCCTCCTTGCGTGGCTACCAAGGCATCACACAGCAGGAGTGGTTCCTGCCTGCGCAACTGCTTCCCCTCCCTTGCTCCTTCCCTCTCTGTTGTGGACTCCAGGCCTACCACCTCCCAACCTCCTCCTCTTCTCTTGATTTATCTTATCTTGCTCACCGCTGCCCTCCTAGAGATTCACCTTGGTCCTTCTCTCTCCCCAAGACACATGTAGCTCATTCCACCTCAGCATTCTTCAGGGTTAAAATAGAACATAGATAAATAAAATAATGTTCGCTATTTCCCCCATCTGGGAATTTAGGAAACAACAGCTTTTCACTTTTGCCCGTCCTCACACACCTTTCCTCCTGTTCATTCCAGTGTGGGACCAGTCAGACGTCTTTCTGGAGGTCCTAAGACCACCTGATTGAAATATATTTACCTAAATATTTTCCTATGACAGACCATAAGGTTTCATGTCACTGAAGAAAAGTAATCCTGGCTTCCACTTGTTAAGCTCCTACTCTGTGCTGGGCCCTGAGCCAGGCACCTCGTGTGCACAGACTCTTATCTTCACAACCACACGCAGAAGAGGCGCCACCGCAATCTGACATGTTAAAAGCAAGACCACCACCCGGCCTCAGAGGGCTAAGGGGCTGCCTGAAGAACCAGAATCCACAGCCAGGCTTGGCCTTTCCTTCATTCGCTAGGTTGTGTTCCCTGGGACAGCAGGTGGAAATTAAAACAACAGTGTCGTTCTCACTTGGACCATGTTTGAGGAGAGGGTTTGGGACCACGGTCCTACTGTAATCCAATCCAGATGCCAGACTGTTTCAAGGATCCACCTAATTTTGTGGTTTCTGCTGTGCCTGGCTGTCTGGTAAGGGTGGAAGACTGTCACAGCCAGTTCCCAGCTACTTGTGCAGCAGTCATTCTGTTGCCAGGGAGATCTAGTGAAGTGGGACAAGAGTTTCCTCATCACAGTTGCCGCTGGCCTTCAGCACAATGGACAGTTGTCATTCCAGTCAACACATCTTGCCCCATCTCTCCCCTGTTCATCCCCTGCAATGGCTGCCCTTGCCAAGACACCATCTGGTGACCCCAGCCAAACCTGCAAGGCTCATCTCACAGCACCTGCCTCACCAAATACAAAGTCATGTGACCACACCAGCTTCCTGCAATTCCCTGTGTCTTGTGCTTTCCTATTTCTGCACTGTTGCTCATCTGTCCCAGCTTCCTGGAATGCCTTTTTAACCTTTTCCACCTGAAGAGTCTTGGCTGGAACCTGATTGAACGTTCCCTTCCCTAGGAAGCCTCCCCCGAGGTTGCCACCCTTACTTCTCCTATTTAATCCCACCGGACCTTAATTCTGCACTGTTTCCTGGGGGCTGGCATGTGGGCCTCTTCTGCAAGACTGTGCCCCCATCAAGGACAAGAGCAGGTTGGATTTGTCCCAGAACCAAACTTAGCATTCAGTAGGTGCTCAGCACATTTGTTGAATGAATAATGAACTAATGAAGGGCCCTGATGACGTCTGATACAAGCAGAAGGGAGGGAAAGGAAAGGTGATGAGATTTCTCAGAGTTAATACCTGGAGAGTTTTTTCATCACTAAGAGGGCAGAGTTAGTAGATGATTAGGGGGGTTTATCAAGGATTATCATTTAATAAGCCCTTCCCAGGTGTATCTTGCCACAAAGAGCAACTCCTAATCCTCTTGGGAAGAGAAAGGCTCCATCAGCCTCATCTCAGATGAGCTCAGGAAAGGATTAAAATGAGACCAGGGGCCTCTGCCTTCCCAGTCACAGTTACAGCTGGGTGGGGGAGGCAGAAACAGCAGACTCCATTCAACATCCGTGTGGACTGCTTTCCTGCAGGGCCCTGGACAAAGATCAGGAAAACTCTGATTTGGGAATGACATAGTCCTCAAGGTTGGGGTGGTCCTCACTCAAGAGAGGAGAGGGCCACCCCTTGGAGAAGCAGCAGAAAGCACAGCGTGTTAGCAAACAGGCACAGAATGGTTGAGTAATCTGCCTAAGGTTGTAGAGACAGAGAGCTACAGCCCAGGCAGTCTGACCTCAGCACTCTTCACCGACACACTCTGCACTTGGCACAGTATCTGAAACAAAGCAAATGTTCCACAAGCACTAGATTTTAATATTATTGCTTAAATAGGATAAATTCCATCCCCTGTAGTCAACCCTTGGCAAAGAAAAACAATGAATGAGTGAATCACCATTAATTATATTCATCTCACCTAAACGCTTGCTGTGAGCAAGGACACTGTTGCCTATTTCTAAGCCTATTTTCTTATTTGCAGATTATTATAATATTTATCATAGTATATTTTCTGTCTTCTATACAAATGTGACCTCATGGAAGCGTTTTATGTTCCTCTGGGCAGCACGTACCTAAGAGTATTTGACACTGAGGAGGTGTTCAATAAACATCTCTCAAATGAATGGATGAATCTTATCACTCAGAATCAAAATGTAAAGGAATGTTACCACTAATTCAACTTCAGCAAATATAACCTCATCATCTGGAACCGTTATGGTTTGGATATGAGGTATCCCCAGCAAGCCCATAGGGAATGCAGGAGCATTCGGAAGTGAAATGATCAGATTATGAGAGTTGTAACCTAATTTGAATGGATTACTGGGTAGACAGGGGTTGTGGGGGACATGGCTGGAGGAAGTGGGTCACTAGGGGTGTGCCCTTGGGAATTACATTTTGTCCCCTGCTCCTCACTCTGATTCCAAACTGCCATGAGCTGAGCAGCCTTCCTCTGTCACACCCTTTTGCTTTACCTTGGGCCCAGAGCAATGGAATCCACTGACCATGGACTGAGTCTTGGAAACTGTGAACCCCAAATAAGTTTTTCCTCCTCTAAGATGTAATTTTCAGGTATTTTGATCAAGGGACAAAAAATAATAAGAAGACCTTTTTGGAAACACATTCTTGGGTCTCAACATAGTCTCCAGATTAGAACTCTAGGTGAAGCCCAGCAATCTGCATTTTAACAAGTGTGCTATGGGGTGCATGTGGCCCCCCAAATTTGTGTGTTGGAAACATAACCCCGATGCAACAGTGTTGGGAGGTGTTCAAGTCATGAGACCAGAACCCTCATGAATGGATTAATATTGTCATAAAAGGGCTTGACGGGGGGAAGTCCACCCTTTTTGCCCTTCCACACTCTGCTCTGTGAGGACACAGCACTCTTTCAAAAGATGCAGCATTCAAGGTGACATCTCCAGAGCAGAGCTGGACCCTCCCTAGATGCCAGCACCCTGATCTTGGGTTTCCCAGCCTCAGAAGTGTGAGAAACAAATTTCTGTTCTTTATAAATTACCTAGTCTATGGAACTCTGTTATAGCAGAAAAATGCCCTAAGATAAAGTCACATGAGGAACACCTGCTAAGGTTTGGAATTGCTGCTCTAGAGAAAAAAAAGTCTGCTATGAGTAGCCTCAGTTGCTCCACAGTTGTAACCATGAGTGAGAGAATGATCTGAGAAAGGAGAAAAAAGCCCAAGGTTGAGTGGGGAAGAAGAAAGATGACAGAAGGTGTGGGGAGAGCTGGAGAGGGAGGAGAAGAGTGGGTGAGAAGGAGATTGATTCATCTTGCAATTGCCTGGGAATGAAATGGGTTCACATCTCAGCTGACTGCTGCCATAGCAACAGGTACCCCACCCCCACCCAGGGATGACCAGGCATCAGGCACCTACGCTGGGGCCTGAGCCCTGCAGAAGATTTAAGTTTCAGCAACTGAAAGAGTGAGGAGGAAGCTTAAGAGTGAGCATCTCACCCACCTGGACCCTAACCCCTGGCTGGGCCCCTGGAAAAGCCACTGCTTCTTGTGAGAGGAAACTGGCTCAAAGTCAATATAGAGGCACTGAGGCTTGCCCTCAGCACCCTGTCACACCCTAGTGCAGTCTGGCTAGGATGGTGTGCCCGTCCCAGGACACCGTGAGAAAGAATGACTTGCTTAAGAAAAAAGGGGGAGAATCCATCACAGGGTTAGAAAGAGAGGAAGGTGCTCTGACTCCGAGGTAAGTGGTGTCAGAGGCCAGGGAAGGGATACTCCAGAAACCTGATGAGGAGACCTACATGGGGAAGGAACGTGGGTGGGAGCAGAACTCAAAGTTTAAGGCAAGGCCGTGGTGGGAAACAGAGGTTCCCCGGTTCGTGGATAACGAGGAAGCAGAAGGTTCCCAGGATCATCTCCACCCTTTGCTGGGAATGGGGGGGTTTCAGGGCAAAAGGGAACACCCATCTGACTGACTTCCCTGATAAAATGAAGCAGGGCTCAGGGTGCACAGGACACCGAGATGAGAAAACACAGTACCCCACACATTCAATGGAAAGACTTAGTGAGTTCGCAGCCAATTAGACATTAAAAGTAAGATATAATTGCTGTTGCTGTGTTTGTTTCCAAGAGGAACTGTGTTATGATTAGACGACCAGGCTGGTGCGAGCACTCTGAGCAAACGGCATGGAAGACCTTGTCTTACTCTCTCTGCTCGTGAGAGAAGAAAGCAAACGAGGAAAAGCTGAATTAATCACCTCTGGCTATGCTCAGAGTGCATGCCCTCAGAACATCTTTGTGCAACCTTGAACACTTGTGGGTGGGGGACAAGCACGAAGAATGTGCTCAGAGATTTCATATCTGATTCATTTTAATCCTCATGTTGACCCAATGAGGTCATCATTATCCCCATTTCACAGATGAGGAAATAACTCATCGAAGTAAAGAAGCATGCAGTATTAAAACGCAGAGCTAGGATTCGAACCGTGTCTGCTGGACTTCAGAGATCATACTCATTTACTATCAAAGACACGATTCTGTTCACAATGATGGACAAGAGAGGGAACTGGTAGCCATCAATTATCCAACCACTGTGAGGGTCCTCTCTAGTTAAAAGCAGATGTCTCTTGCTGGACAGATCTCTCTGGGAGATGCCATCATCTAACAGGAAAACCCTGGCCTCACCTCTTATTAGTTCTGAGACATTGGGCAAATCATTTAAATCCTCGGTGCTTCAGTTTCTCAATTCATATAATGGGAACCATAATCACTATCATGGAACAGTATTGCCAAGATTAGGTGAGAGGTGTAGTATGATAGTTAATCCCCCAGTCACCCATGTAATTGCACAATCTTAGACAAACTATTTCACTTTTCTATTCCTTAATGGCATCCATTCTGAAATGTATGGGTTAGAAACAATGCACCAAGAGAACACATTCAGCTCCGGGCAGGGCATGGGGACAGCACTTGGCATCAGTGCAGGTGAGGATGAATGCAAACCTGGAGTGGTGCCATTGGCCCCTCCTCAGGGCAGACACACATCTCCAGCTGCACTCGGGGAATGTCCCTGGCCTCTATTTGAGGCACCTCTGAAGGGTCATCCAGCTGGGGTGGCAGGGTGAGCCTCCCCTCCTCCAGAGTATCTCCCAAAAGCATGCTGATAAGCATTCTGCACGCCTTCTCTGAGGCCAAGTGGACTTCCAGGGAACCAATCTAAGATAGTACCTACTTCTTAGAGGGTGCCCAATACAGGGTAATTGAAAACAGTAATAATAATAGTCTTCACACTGAAAAGACTGTGATATTGTATGTGACACGCCTGGAAGCCTTATAAAATTGTTGGCTGGACTGTACATTCTTCAAGGAAAGGGACTGTCCTCAATGTCTTTATGTTTCCTTCAGGCACCCTGTGGAGAGGACGCTCCGAAAACATATTTGACTTGTACAGACTATATATCTATTCATTCCGGAATCAAATCCATCTGCATGTGTCCGGGGGGTACACATTTCAGTTTCACAATGTTGACACACACCCGGCTCTAACTGGAGCACACAGAAGCCAGCAATAAGGAGCTTCACAAATAAAATCCCTCCGACAGTATAAATTTGTAAAACTCACACCAGGAAATAGGTTGTACAGGGCTACCACTACTCATTATTTTATAATTAAATATTTAATTTTAAACAAAGATCACATCTGTGAAGGCAGGTATTGCTGATCTGACCCTCCCAGCCTATCTCTGAGGGAGGTATAAGCTCCTGGGGGGACAGCCACTGCCTGGCAGGATTCCCCTTCCATGCACCCCCCCACCAAGGTGATACAGAAAGCCAGTTCCCTTACTGACAAACCTGTATTTTGGGGTTATGCTATGCCCTCTATAACCGACTCCTCTCAAAATGTAACCACAATAGAAAAGAAGAATTGTACAAACATTGCTTTCCGTGCAAAGAAGTACTTTAGCTCCCCACTGCTGCTGTCCCTCCCAGGCACCACTGCAGGCCACAGGCACAGAGAGGTTGAGAAGAGATATCTCCGGAAGCATGTCCAGGCCAACACTGCATCACTCATTCAGTTCAAGGGGAATTCGGTTCAGTCCACAGTCCTTAGGGCTACACAGGGATGAGCTCTTTCCTCAGGACCTCCAGAGAGGAGTCATTCACACCGGCCTCCTGAGCTTCACGCACTCACTCTAGATTCCCCTAGAAGTCAGAATTCTAGTGAGGTCTCGAGATCCATTGGAAACCAGAAGTCAGTCTGATCTCCCTGACTACAGAGCCTTCAAGGGGTCCTAGGAAACCTATGGGGCCCCTCTCCTGTGGGGCATGATGACCTCTCAATCAGAAGTAGTAGCTGAAGAGAGGGCCCTTCAGCACACTGCTCTCAGCTTGCAATGAGAGGTAATAAGGTGGCCATCTAACAGGGGGGCTTCTGGCCTGGACCCTTGAAGCAGAGGACCAGCTTCTCCCTTTCTTCTTCCACTTAGCTGCTCCAGGGTCAGGTCACACCAAGGAACATCATCTGCCCAACCATAGTGTGACAATGACCCCTCTATCTAGGAATGCAACCCCAGAAACTCCAGGCACAGATCCACGCATGGAACAGAGCATCCTGCTGGGACAGCCCATCATCAGGGGACTCCCCTGACCTCAGGCAGCTTAAGGTCCAGTCAGGGAGACTGGAAACTACACAGCACAGCTACGATAAGAAGAAAGAAAACAAGGCATTTTGAGAAGGACAGAGCCTGAGGTCTTGTGGCAGTCCTACCAGATTTTCTCAACAGAAGTACTCCTGAGACCTAGCGCATCAGAGCCCTTTCCAGAGAAAGTCCCTTCCCGACCAGAGGGTTCCAACAGCAGCCCAGACCCAGCAGCACACGTGGTGGACACGTATAATCACTTAATTAACAGCGGATCAAGCACCTGGCTGGCAACGCGGCTGCCCTGGGCACAGAGCCTGAGAAAGCTCTTCTATTATGCAGCGTCAGCCCAGGTCTGTGTGTTCTTGGAGAGTAGGCCTCCAAAGAGCCCTGCCCCCTGAGGGCAACATGGACAGGGCTCCTGCCGGTCAGGCCTTCTGGCCACCTTCGGACAGTTCCACCTGGCCTGAGAGGGATTAAGTCACAGGAGGCGAGGGGGCTCAAAGCCAGCACACACCCAAAGCCACATGCAGTAGGCAGCAGATAATTGTGTTTTTTTTTAAAAAAAAAAATAATAGCCAAGGTACAAAGAGATGAATGAGTGAATATTAGGTCCTAAGAGGGCAGGGGCCAAGGCAAGGATGGGGAGGTGTGAAGCACACTGCCTGGTCCTGTGCCGTGACAAAGCCCTGGGAGGCAACAGAGACCCTCTCACCTGGCATGCTGAGCAACACAACAGCCAAACAGTAGCAGAAAAAGCATTCCAACTCATGCTTAAATTCTCATTTGCAGATTTTAAGTTACTAAAGTGATATGTACGAGGAATACGAAATAGTCCAATAATACGAAGATGGATTTTCAAAATGCTATTTCCCATATCTTCCCTCCCTTCCCACCCTGCCATGAGGGGGCTCGCGGCCACTTGGGTTCCTCTGGCCCTTCTCCAGGCGCAAATGGACAAATCCACAGACAGCAGCAAGCTGTTTGTTCTGTAAAGTGGGATCACGTGACATGCATTAGGCCATAACTTGCTTTTCTTAATTAAAACCACATTATCATTGTCCCTTCAGGAAAACATAGGTCAAATGCATTAAAATACACACACACACACACACACACACACACACACACACACACAGAGTTCTGTAGCATTCTGCTGATCTCCTTCCTGACCTTGGCCATGCTGATGGGGGGAGGAATGTGGAATTTGTCCTATTTATAACTTTAACTTGAATTTTTCTGAATCTTGACATTATTTCCTTTTCTTCAAACTGCTGCCTTGCATCACTTTGGTTCATATTATTAGATAGTTATCTTTTTCTTATACATTTGAAAGGGTCTCTGCATATTATTTATACTAGAACTTTGTTTTACAGGTCATTTTTCTCAGTCTACCAATCCTCTTTTGACATTACTTATGGTGTCCTATACCATAGAAAAATTTGTAATTTCTATATAATCATTTATTAAAGTAGCCAAGTCAAATGCCAGAGTCCCACTGGAAATGAAAATATTCACATTGATTTCCCTCTTGATATTCTTTGAGTGTGCACTGAATATTGATATTTTGATCTTATAGACTTAACCTATGATTAAAGGAAGACAAGTCCTACTATGGAAACTCTACCAGTGTATTTGACGGAAAAACAGTGAAACGATACCCCTCTCCCATTAGGGAACTAGCAATGGCAAACAGCTCTTCAACACCACTCATCACATGCAGAGGGTGAAGTAATGACTACCAATGTCCCACCATGACCTTCCAGCCTTTGGTTCCAGTTATCTTTGGATGGGCATCCTCCAGGCCAGTCCCCCTCACATCCCCAAATCCCTCAGCACTCAACTCAAGCAGTGGCCACCCAGGCCACTCTCTGGATAGGGGGCTCACCTCTCTCACCTCACCTCTCTGGATAGGGGGCTCTGTGCAAGCTGAGCTAGGGGGCTCCTCCTGTTTCCCAAGACTTGTAACTGCCATCTCCTATGGCGATTATTTACCTGTCATTCTTGTTTATATTCTAAACCCCTATCAGTGTGCCTGACACATAGCATTGGCTCCTTAAGCAGTTGTTGGAGGAAAGAGAGCAAAGGGGAAAAAAGAAGAAAATTGAGAAAGCAGCACTAAAATCCAAAGTTGATTGTTAGCAGTTAACTGCCAACTCAAGATCAATCAAGAATGAATGTTAAACATTGCTGAAATTACAGGGTAAGTTAATGAAGGGGGTAAAAAAAAAAGAAAAAGATCCCATTTACAAAAAGCTGATTGACATGCAAGATTTCAAGAACATGCCTGGTTCATAAAGAGAGGCCCACCTACACTTCTGGGTTGCTGGGCTGCCATTCTCCAGCTACCATATTTCACTCTGAGACAAATGGTTTCTGGTCTAGGATAAAGTCTCCATATTCATTTTTCAGACTCCAGATGAGTTTTGCAATGATCGCTATCATTTAGCCCTGACTGCAGCCGATTTTCTCTGACAACACCACCACACCTAAAAGAATTTTCTATGATAAAAAACAAATGATTCCCGTGACAGCATTCACACTTTAAGTTCACATCCTCCAGATATGACATATTTTTAAACTGACAATAAGACTACAAAGAAGAGCACAGGCAATAAGCTCCTGGGAGAAAGGATTTTTTTAATAGAATTATTATCTGGTCATACAGAGTGCTTGCTTAGAAACAGTCATAGTTTCCACTCTGTAAATGCTATGGACGTTTACTCTCCCACTTGATCTCATATAATCCCCAAGTGGGAGTTTTTCCAGTCTCCAAGGCTATGTTGAAAAATCTAAGAAGATGGAAAGTTCCTGAGACCCCACAATGCTCATTCCTAGCTCAGGAGATAGATGCAGGCATGTGCGTTGTAGGACAGCTGAGATTTTCACTTAGTTTTCAAAGGCTTCTGACATGCCAGTCATTGAGAGATGCTCAGTCCACCCCAACACTTCATCACCTCCAATAGCTTCTTGATTTCTTTTTAAAAATATGACTTACCTAACCCCATTATGAAAAACTATGTTCATGACATTACAATAATACTAAAATGAACACGAACTAAATGCCAATAGCATGGGGTGGGAGAAGGTTAGAAAAACCAGAGGTAGGTGAAGAAGGCATGACGCTAAAAGTAATGCATCACAATTCCAAGAAGTTTAGTAACCTTTAGCCTCATCCACTGGAAAAGCAAGCACATTAGCAGCACAACTTAAACCTTACTCTCCCTAATTTGTAATAATTAGGCAAACAGGGGGAGAGCTGGTGCTCACAGAGGTAGCTGCCATCTTGAAAGGTCTTTTTCTCAAAACTCTAGAAAGCCTAGACAACATTCCCTATCCTGAACTATGTGCTGCAGGAAAAGTTCCCTCCAGCACCTCTGCAGTCACGGGCAGTCTTCCGAACACACTACTCTTCTGACAGTGTTCCTCTTCTCAAAGGTCTGCCATGATTTCCCTTTGTCCACCAACTGGAGACCATGAGCAAACAACTTGGGTCTGATCCATTGAGCTTTATACCTCTCACACACCTTAACCCGACCTGTCCAATTCCTTGATAATATATCTTTTAAGGTACAGATGCCATTTCCATAAAAGGCCTAGTTCACAACAGCTCTCTTCTGTGAAAGATCTTTTTCTGTGAACAGCTCTCCATCTTAAATCATAGTTACCAGTGACCCCCATAGGACCTGTGACATTATAAGTGCCAAGAACGTATTGAGTGATAGGAATGAATGTTTGGTGAAATAAACTGAAATGGGTTTTGAAGTTTTTCCACTGTTCTTTTACCCCAGTAGGGTGTTCATCATTCTTTTTTATAGAACTTGTTCTTAATTTTAAAAGTAGTATGTGAACATTTGAAAAGTACAGAAAATCATAAACAGGAAAATAAAAATTACCCACAATCATCACCAAGGAGCAACCTTACTCATTATCCTCTTAATTGCACATTATACATCAATGCAATTAAACTTGCGTATGGAAGTCCTACACTCTGGGCATGTTTTCCTGAATTTAGATCAAGTCACAGCATTTGGCTGACCAGAAATCTTTACTAATGAGCACTCCTACTTATCAACAGTGCAATGCAAAGCAAATGTTCTTGGAGATAACTAGAGGCAACACAAGTTTCTGAAAATCTTTCCCTGAATCATAACTTCATCAAACTTTATGGCTCAGAATGACCTCAGAGAACACCTCTATGTGAGCCACCTGTCCTCCCTCTGTATACCTATTGTCATGACTAGTCATTCTCAACTATCTTCATAGATAAGTTTGTGTATGGTTTTAGAATCTTTTTCCAGACAACCATACCCATAACTGAAAACTGCATGCACAGTGAATGCTTGTTGTCACCTGTCACTTTGCAGGTGGCAAGAGATCCTGAGAGAAACTTCTTAAGGCCCAAAAGTTCACATGAGGCAGAGCAGGAAGCAGAAGTCTAGCCTGAATCCAGTTTTTTTTTTTTTCTGTCTTATATCACACAGCCAAGACAGAAATATTTTATGTTGTTTCAATTTATTTCATTAGTTTTTCAAATTCGTAATCCACAAAAATCTCCACAACAGAATCTATTAAGCACTTTGATTAAACAGAAATTTTTTTATGGACCCAAGAAATATCCCAGCTTTAGGCAAATTTCTTAACCATTTAACAAACATGTGAGAACCTACTCTGCCTACTCTCTAACCTCTAGCAGACAAAAATTAGATAACGTGGGCCTTGTGCTTAAGGAATTTATTAGGTGTGTACATAAAAGTAGAATCCAAAGTACAATAAATACCAATTAGTACTGATGGCAAGCGTTACATGAGCTTTTGAAAAAGATGGTATCCTTTTGGGCCACTTTAGCTAGGAACAGCTTCTTGGGGATGGTGGAGATTTCAGCTGAGGGGTTGCACAATAAGTGGAAACTGGTTGGGAGAATGTTCATTGTTCAGTGACTTCACCATGGCTGATGATGGCCTGGTAATCATTGTGCCCCAGTTGCTATCAACCCAATTGGGAGGGGGCTGGTTGCTGCTGGAAGGTGCCAAAAAAGAGTTGCTAAACATGAGGGGGCTGTGGAGGTCTTTCTAAACACCCACTTTATGTCCCAGGCTTCTATCCTTTGGATCCAGCCCCAAATGGACATCCAGAAAAAAAAGAGGAGCTGAGAACAACAAGAGAATGAAGTATGGGGAAGTTTCCTCACTGTTATGGGCTGAATTGTATCCCCACTAAAATCACATCAAAATCTTTAACTTCAGCCTCTTGGCATGCACCTATTTGGAGATGGACTTTAAAGAGGTGACCAAGTTAAAACAAGACCATATAGAGTTGGCCCTAATTTAATCTGGCCAGTATTCTTAAAAGAGGAAATTGGAATGCGAGAGATGCACATGCAGAGGAGAACAAGAAGGAAGCCATCAGCAAGCCAAAGAGGGGCCTCAAGAGGCCTGTGATCCCTGACTGTAGAAACTACCTTCCAGAACTATGAAGATGATTGTCTACTGTTTAAGGCACCCAACCTGTGGGTTTTGTTATGGCAGCCCAAGCATACTCATACACCCACCAACTAGCATCACTTTCACCTTTCTTTTCATGGAAGGCTCAATCATGAAAAGAACTCACAGAATGTCCCTCTCCTAAGCCAAGAGCTGCCTTTTCCACAGTTCCAAGAGAACATGGAAGACGCAAGGGGTGAAAATGAAGAATCTAGCCTTGGATATGCAAATGCAAGCTACAGTAACGCCCAGAGTGGTGACAGGCATGAGGTGGCTCTGATGGACCTGTGCCAAGAAGAGCTGATTGTGTCCCTGCAGACCTAATTCACCAGAAGCAGGCAGTAGGGGCCCTGCTCCTCCTAGTTCACTACTTATGACCAGGGACATTCTGGGACTGAGAAATGCCCCAGGCTGAATGTCTCAGTTTGGCAAGGACTTATATGCCTCTTGAGCAAGGGAAATATACTCATAGCTGGTGTTCTGGTTTGGATCTTAAATGTCTCAAAATCTCATGTGTTGAGGGTGTGATCCTCAAGGCAGCAGTGTGCAGAGGTGGGGCCTTTGGAAAGTGATTGGACCATGAGAACTCTGATCTCATCAGTGGACCAACCCAAGGATGGATTCATAATTTAATGGACTATTGAGAAGTGTGGAAACTTAGGAGCTAGGGCATATTTGGAGGAAGTAGGTCCTTGGAGACATGCACTTGAAGACTCTATTTTGTCCCTGACCCATTCCTCTTTTTGCTTCCTCACCACAGGATGAGCAACTTTGCTCCCCAACACACTCCCTGCCATGATGTTCTGCCTCACCACAGGCCCAGAAACAATGGAACCTAATAACCATGGACTGAAACTGGGCCACAATCAGTCTCTCCTCTTCGAGCTGATTTTCTCAGGCATTTTGACTAACACAGCTGATTTGGCATGACCCTCCCCCTGCTAACAAAGCTGGATCAGTGAGTAGACGACCCCCTATCTATGCATGGAAAAAGCCTGGGCTTGGCAAGCACCAGCGCTCTAGCAAAGGTCAGGGTCTATCCCTTGGAAAAAAGAACCATTAGTAGATAAAGACTTCCTTCTACACACAGACACCGTTCTCCCTACACTTTCTGCAGAATTTCCCATCGTTAGAGGAGATACAAAAAATACATCATAAAGCAGTGAGAGAAAAGCGTCATTTCTGCAGTCAGCAGTCAAGAGCCCAAGACATGCTCCGCCACCTCCAGGCTGGGTCACATGACAGATCATTTGGTCCCTCAACATCAGGCTTCCTTAATGTAAGATGGAGATAATAGGGTTCTAGTGAAAAATCAAGTTTGACAATGTATAGGTTATGCTTCAAACCATTAAGGAGCTCCATCAGTGCTAGTCATCTTGGCAATTAAGTTCACTAGCCATCTCTACTTACCTAAGTTCTGTCCTCACTTATCGGCTGGTTGACTTTCAGTGTGCACATGTATTTCACATTCACAGTCAGACTTAGGTAAGAGAGATACGTGTTCAAGTTTTTCTGTATTCCCTTTCCAAGTTATCAAATGCTTCTAATAACTATATTGATTGCCCATAGGGCAAAGTTCTCAGTTCTTAGCTTGATATGGAAGGCCTCATATAATGTAACTCCACACATACACACTCATCACTACTTACATACATTTATGTTCCACTCTGTTCAATGTGGTCTCCTCATAAAGCTATAACATTTTTGCTGAATAACTAGCTGGATGTTTGACCAGGACCAAACAAATATTGCATGCATAATTCTACCCCCTTGTTTCTTCCTCCTGAATGGTCCACTGATGATGCGTGTGCATGATAAGTGATGCTGTTTAGAACAATGTCTGTACATAATGCTATATGAGAGAGCTCTTTTACTTAAGCCCCTCCATTCCTCAAAGGTCAGCTAACCTCCCAGCTCCTATGTGAAAGTTCTTCCTGACACCAAGAGATTCTTCTCTGAATGCCTCGTGACACATATTGACCACATTAATCCTCTGCTTTCTACTATTTTCCATCTTGCATTATAATTTGAACATTCATGTAAGTCCACTAGACTCAGGAGAACTCTCCAAGTCTCCAACCTCATGTGCCCTTATACCCATTATAATGCTATTAATGTAACACCATCCATTTGGGACTCCTTGGAAGGAAGCACCTGCTGGCAAGTTGGGAGCAGCAGTGTTCTCAGGGTGGTGTGAGCATGTGTTGGCCGGTCTGTGTTATCTCTAGCCCATTTGTCACCTCTGCCTCCACATCTCACCTAAGATGAATGAACCCTAAGAAAAACAAGAAATGAATTCAGTTACACATGCCCACCCATGCCTCAACATGTGGCTGGGCATGTGTAGCTGAATTCATTTCTCTCCTTAGCATGGAGAAGTGATTCTCCTGGTGGGTTCTTCTGCACATCTATAACAGGGTGCCCTCCCCTGTTGATGGTACAGCTGATGATGGTACACAAGAGGCTGCATCCTCAGCAGTGAGGCTGGCTTGTACTGGCTCACCTCCTTCTTTCCCCAGACTCACCTGCAGAGTTAACACATGCACTATATGGTTCGCTTGGGTTAGTGGCCCTGAAACAGCCTTCAAAACAGGAAAACCTAGCAGGGCCATATACTAATAGAACTTGTGACATCATCTGTTAGCATCTAATTCTCATGCCTTAAAAGCCATCCATGTGCTGTAATAACCCAGATGCATGTATATACATACATGCACATGTACACACACACACATACTTCCCATTACCACAAATGTCTCCTCGCGTGTCCTAGCTGCCTCCTAACTATCCTCTGCTGATATCCATTGACCATCTCAAATTCAGCATGTCTCACAGTTCCTCATATCCCCCCATAAACCTGATCCTCCCCAATTTAATTACAATGCCACCCGACCACAGGCTCATGCCAAAAACTATGTCCCCCCAATCTATGTCTCATATCCCACTTTTGCTCCATCAATATATCAGCTTTTCCTTCTCAATCTATCCAGAATTTTACTCCTCACCCCCCATGCTGCTATCATCCTGGTTTAAGTCACCATCACCTTTTAGTCTTTTGCAATAGCATCTCAACACCTCCTGGCTCCCCCTTTGCCCTCTTTCAGTCTATTCTCAACATAGCAGTCAGGGTGACCCTATTAAACTGCAACCTGTATCCCATCATTGCCTTATTTGAACTCCCCAGAGTTTTCCTAAGTCACTCCAAGTCAAAGTCCAAGTCTCATCATGACTTATAAGACTACCTGGCCCACCTCCCCTTGTTGATAAGCTCCATCCATACTGCCCTCCTCACTCTTCCTCATCCTCTCCTAGACACACTGTCTGCAGAGTCTTCACACTTTTTCCCTTTCATAATGCTTCTTCTCCAGATATCCCTGTGGCTTAATCCCTAGCTTCAAGTTTTAATTCAAGAGTCAACTTCGGAGACCCTTGCTTACTACCCTATGAAAAAAATTACACCATCAGGCCCTATCACCAAAATGGAACATGCCCTTGCATTATATCACCATCCAGCACTATGTATCATTATTTTGATTTTTGCATTGTTTATAACATAGGTTTCACAATGGCAGGGATTTTAACTATCCCGTTCCTGCTTTATCCTCAGTACCCAGACCAGTACCTGGTACAAAACAGATGGTAATAAAAATATGAATGAGCCCTAATAAAATGAAAGGCACTTAATTCATTTGTTATTTATCTATGAATCAAAAACATGATAATCTTTGAAGTAAGTACTATCAGGTCAGATTGGTCAAATATTCAAAAGAGTCATAAGGGTTTTTACCAGCTGCAGGTATGTCTTTGGTGTTTATTCAACAAACATTTTTTTTTGAGTACCTACTATGTGCTAAGGCACTGAATTAGGTCTTGGAAATACAGAGACCAAGGCAAATATAGTCTTTGACTGTTGAAATTTATAGGCTAACGGAATCAGATATGAACTTTTTCCCCAAGTATGAAACATCTCTGGATCTCAACTGTGTTGTCTATCAGATTTGGAAAAGGATACTTCACCTACCCTAGAACAGGGGACTCAACCAGACGATTTCTCCCTCCTACCATTCTGAATCATATCTGCCTGAATCACATCTGCCAGGTCCACTGCCATTTCTTCTTTGGTACCCTCCAACTCTTCCCAAGAGCACGTCTCTTCGATCCACCTAGTCCCCTGTCTCACATTCACATAAATTCAGACACACGGCCAATTCACAGTTCATTCATCTATAAAATTCAAAGAGAATTAAATGCCATGCAGGGGCTCATTGTCTGTAGCCTTGCGCCTCTTGAGCAAAGGGGGAGGCCACATGAAGTTTGGACTCTGAAATGCACATGTGTGCGTGTGGAACTGCCAAGCAGATCCAAAAAGCTTTTCTTCCCACACTGAAACTCCCTCGGCTGCAGGGCTCACCCAGCTAAATGTGGACAAAGCAGCAGTCACCCAAGTGACATGAAAAGCCCTAATGGCACATCCAACGGAGTCATTGTACTAGTACCACATCAGTCTGTCACTGTCACAACGTTGTACCCCTTAAAATACCCAGAGTCATTTGGGCTCCTTTGTAATGGAGAGAGGTGTGGGAGGCAATCTTTCCTTGGGAGAACACTGAGGAGGAGGGGCTGTCGGGATTCTGGAAAGAACATGCCACGTACCTAAGCTTGAGGCACTTCATGCTGCTATGATTTTGAGTGATGGGAGAGGGGGAGAAGGAAAGCAGAAGTCCTTGACAGGGAGACTGGCGGAATCATATTCAGAGAAGGAAACAGAAGGCAAAGACCCCCAAGGGAGCTGCACCGATCCACTTACTGCCAGACAGACTCAGACCCCAGATGACCTCCCATCTCCTACTCTCAACAAAGACCTGGGCGCTCATCCATGCCGCATTTCCTGGTGAAACACTTAGGATGTGCCAGGAGCAACATTCCATGGTGAATATAACAGACACTGAAGACTCCAGCTAAAATTTAAAAAAAGAAAAACACTGCTCATAAGAAATACATCATAGGGTTGGGGGTAGCTCAGTGGCAAAGTGCTTGCTGAGCATGCTCGAGACTCTGGGTTCAATTCCCAGAAAAACACACACACATTGCATGGTAGGTACGAGATATACAGAAAGGTTGAAACAGCATAGCATACTAAACTCCCCAAATTTGAATATAAAGAACAAATACAAAATGAAAATTTACAATCTAGGAAAATAAACAGCAAAAACTGGTTCTTAGAGAACACTAATAGTATATAAACTTCAAGGAATAAATAAGACACAGTAGAGATCACCAACAGAAATTTTTTAAAAATTACAGAAAATCACTAGAGATCCTACAGCTATTTCAAAATAAGATACTATGAGAAGCTTTAATGCAACTGAATTTGAAAATTAAGATGCAATGAGTAAATTCCTTTAAAACATGATTTACAGTAATTGACACAAGAAATCGAAAAATTGAATAGTCTTCTATCACAGAAATCTATCATTTTAAAGAGATAAAGGCAAAAGAAAATTTCAATCTTATTAAATTCTTTTTCTGCATAAATCCCATTAGTATTATTTTTCTCCTTTATTCTTTTAATAAAGTAAATTACATTGATTCATTCCTCATTTTGTTAAACAAAGGACAATATAAAGCCACAAACAAAACTGAAAACAAAAACAAAAAACCTCTAAGCCCAAATGGCCCAACTGGCTTAATTTACCCAATTACTGGGTAAACTAAGAAAAAGACTTCAGTCTTACAGAATCTAAGAATAAAGAGAACACACCTAATTTGTTTCATAAGAGAAACCTGATCTTAAAATCCAAACTTGACAATATCATTCCAAGAAAGGAAAATCCAGGCCAGTTTCCATTATGGGTGCAGACAATATGATCCTAAATAATTAAACCCAGTGATACAGGAGAAAGTATAATCACAACACAACCGGTGTTAGTTCAAGGTTGCAAGTTTAACACTGGAAAAAAAGACGCAATTCAATATCTTAAAATATAGAAGAAAATCATGTTAATGTATATAGACTAAAGTTCAACTTCATTTATTAGAAATCGAGAAAATTAGGAAAAGAAAACTTCCTTAGTCTTCAAAGGTGTGTATGAAAAACCTACAGCAAATAACATTTAATGAGAAAATGGTGAAAGTTTTTCCACTGATATTTTGAATAAGACAAGAATTTCCATTATCATTTATATTTAATGTATACCTGAGGACCTAGCCAATGTCATAAGACTGGGAAAGAAAAATTAAATGACCATATTCACAGATGACATGATTATGTATGTAGAAAATTCAAAGGATCACTTACAATTAATAAGTGAATTTATCCAGATAGCCTAGCACAATTTCCATTGCAAGATTTATGTTTATGGACTAGTAATATAAAATTACAAAATATAACTTTAAAAATAATGTCAATTACAATAGCATCAGAAAGTTTTTAATAGATCAGACTTCTACAAAGAATACTATAAAAAATAATATAAATTATAATGTGATATAATAGAGAAATATATTATGTTCATGAATGGGAAAATATTTATAAAGATATTATCTCTAATAACCTTATAGATTCAATGCAGGCCCAATGAAAACCCCAGAGAAGTGTAGTGAAAATTGACCAGTTAATTCTAAAATATATATAAGTAGATGCTGACACCAAAAAGTAGAGAACCAAGACAAATTTAAAAGGATGAACAAATTTGGAGGAATTATTTCACTATATACCAAATTTGTTATAGAACTACAGTTAAGAAAGTGTGGAATTTCTTGCAAAGAGATAATGATAATAATGGAATGGAATAGACAATTCAGAAACAGGCTCACAAATATAATCACTCCATTTATAATAAAGGTAACTGAGTAATGAAGAGTCTTAATCATACTAGGTCGATAATGTCCATACATGAAAATAAATCTTAATTCCTATTTATAACATACATGAAAAACAATTACAGGTGGACAAAAAGAAATATGAAAAATAAAACTTGTGGAAAATAAGAGAACATCTTCATAACCATGGGGTAGGTGATGTTCTCAGTCCACCAGACCCTTGTGTGTGTGCTCGAGAACTGAAGGAGGACTTAGTGGGATCTTGCCTGGTCTTGTAGATCGTGGGAGCTCTGTGGGCAGGAGCTGTTATACATGTGATCTTTCTGAACAGGAGTTCAAACTCCGTGAAAGTAAACATACTGCCTGCTGCTCAAGGTGACCCAGAGAGCCAGTGGCAGCAAATTGGGAGAGACAGCACCCAGGGGACCGGACAGGATTCCTCTAAGAAGAACACCTCTGAGTAAATTCAGTACACTCCAGGGGCTGCCCCTGAGCATGGTTTGCTCACAAACCTGATTAATTGGCTCTGACAATTGGGTTTTGTTTTGTTTGGGATGCTGGGGATTGAACTCAGGGGTACTTAACCACCGTGCCACATTCCCAGCCCTATTTTGTATTTTATTTAAAGACAGGGTCTGAGATGCTTAGCACCTCATCATTGCTGAGGCTGACTTTGAACTCACAATCCTCCTGCCTCAGCCTCCCGAGCCTCTGGGATTACAGGTGTGTGCCACCGTGCCTGGCTCTGATGGTTGATTTTTTTCAGTCAGGTCAGACTCACTAATAACAAAACCATGAAGAGAGCAGAGCCCACGTGTGCTCAGGTGGGCCATTTGGGAAGTCATTACGTAATTAGAAGACTTCTCTGAGCAATGGAAAGCAAGTCACATGATTAGAATGGTCAGTACATTAGGCTGCAATGGCAGGGGTCAGCTGGTTCCCCTTCTGGAGGGCCCTGAAGGTCCAGCCCTTGGGCAGAGGGTCCATACATGTCAGAATGGGTCCCCCAGTGCTTTCCTCTGGGGCTCTTCTTTGTCTCACTTCCACAGTTAGCCAGCACCCCTGTGGGAGTCATGCTGCAGGTAAGCCCCTAACATAGCTGTGCGTTGTTCTGGGACAGATTCTACAAGGTGACTTGGAGGTCACCTTGGGGCTCTTAGCTTGGGCACTGGCTCTGAGGGAGATCTCTTATTTTTGCCTGTTTTGAGAATACTGCATTATGCTTCCCGCACACACCAAGGGAAAAGTTTGTACTCAGCTAAAACTTCTCCAAGGGTGATGAGAGC
>JAJEJO010000708.1:435711-452372 GCA_020662805.1 Glaucomys volans | reverse complement strand
GCTGTGTGAGAATCCTTAAGCAAGCTCTCGGCCTCAGGTTTGTCCACTGTGAACCGAGGCCAGTCAGAGAAGGTAGTGGAGTTCTGCCTCACGGGACTATCCTGAGAATTAGCAGTAGCAGGTACAGGGGCAGGATATGGTGCTGGAGGACACGCATACGTGAATGTGACAAGCACTGGCTTATCAGCCACTTGCTGAGAACTTGCACACAACTCCCCGTGCGGTCTGGGTCTCCCTCCACCGTGGTGAAGCCAGTGTGCCCACTCGGTTCTTCTCCTCCTCTTTCTACTCTGCCCCACTCAGGGTCATTATTCCTAACCCTTCCCCATCACACCTGGCTGGTTTTCTATTTAATCTCCTCCCTCAGAATTAATCTTTTCTAAACAACTTGCTTTCATTCTCACACCGACCAAAACAGAACGAACACAACCCTCTCTCAAAGCAACTTCCTTCTAAAGGAAGTCAGGGAGGAAGAATGGCCCTGCCATTCTTCTTCCTAGGCCCTCATCTCCTGGGGTTGTGTTTATTTTCTTGTTTGGCTTATTTCAGGCGCAAGCCCAGGGGCCTGCCAGCATCTTACTTGGCTTCTGCAGGGCCCTGATGCGCCTTTTGTGCTCCCAGATGTTAACGAAGAATTGGTGATACAATAAAGGGACGGCAGGAGGTGGCCCTGTGGGGGAAGTGTCCATTCAGGTGCTCAGGGAAATTCTCCTCCTTCCTGGGCAGTTATGGGCATCTCCTGTGACACTATAGCTGTTGCCTGGTGCAGGCTGTAGCAGGAAGGCCCGACACAGGCAGGAGACACCATTGTCCCCACCCAGCAGGTCAGAACCCTCCACCCATGGTTCCTGAATCTGCTGCACTAGTACGTGCCCAACAGGAAGTGGAAGAAACCTGCGAAAACATAAAGGCAGCTGTGGCAGACATGGCCCCAGGAGGAGCAGAAAAGCCCTGGTCACAAAGCCCCCAAAGACTAGAACAAGGAGAGGGAGGTGAAGGAATCCTGCCTCTCGGGGCCCAAGTCCCCTGCGACATACCTGACAAACTCCACATGCAATCCCCGCCTGGCCCTGAGGTTCATCCTGCACGCACGCTCCATTCTCGCAGGGCTGTCATGCCCACACAGGCCTCTGTCCCCTCACACTGCGTTACCACCGTGTCCCAGTCACTGCCATCTTCCCTTTGCCCACGCACCTCTGCCACAAACGCTTCTCCAGACATTTTCACCCTGGGTCTCCTCTGTCGAGATACCTGCTGTCACTCCCCTTGTCTGCAGGAGAAAGTCCCACCTGGCAATCAAGAGCCAAGTTGGTTTGACTGGCTCTCCCTACTTAAATCTTCATTCCACGGGCCTCAACTGCTCCCTGAACACCATCCAGCTTTTTCTCACCACCATCCTCACCTCGATGTTCTCGTGGGTCTTTGCTCCCTTCTGTCTTCCCGGCTGTGCTGGCTCTGTGAGGCGAGGCCCTGTGACCTGCCTCACCTGGTTCTCCAGTGTTTTCCTTTCTAAGGAGAGTTGGGGCACGTCCATGCAGGGCTAGCTTCCTCTGATCTGTCGCATGGCCCCTTCCTTGCTCCCTGCTCTCACTGGGCTCTAGTAACCCCATCTCCCTGCCTTGCTCCTGAGACTCAGGACTGGAAATGACATCCGCTCTAGCTAGTCCCCAGGGCCTAAACACTGCTTGCCGGGCCCACATTCCTGTCCAGATCTCTGAAATACTGCTGTTATTAAATCCTCTCCAAAACCCCAGCTGAAGATGCCGTCTGTTTCCTGCCAGGATCCAGCCTGAAACACCATCTTTCTAGGATCTTCTAATCCCCATGTCTTCCGGGCAACTTCTCTTTCCTCTGTAGTTAGGAGTGATTGCTCAGCTCCCCATCTCCCCAGCACCCTTCCTGGATTCCAACATGCTTATGGAGTGTTATGGTTTTCAAAGTATTTGATATAAATGAACTCATCTTTTCATCACAACAACCCCGAAAGATAGACAAGGTATTATTACCATTTTACAGAGAGTTGAAGCTTCTAGAGAATAAGAGCCATGGCCAACAACATTCAGCTGTTAGGTTGTCATAACTCAGTAGTTTGGGCCACAGGTCACACTGGGATCCCAGGATACAGGCAGGGAAGGATAAAGACACCCCTAGCAAGACTGGGGCTGGGAGCTATCTCGGAAGGTGCATGTAATAACAAAGCTTAAGACTGTCCTCAAGAAGCATGTAGCCTGTATTGGAAAGAAAAGCAAATACACACAGCTGTTAACAACATCACAAAACAGAATAGAACCAAGTAGGAGAGGCCCTTAGAAGCTAGAAGTTTCTATTATACCTTTCGGAAATTCTGCCCTGTTCTACCTCCACCCTGTGCTGACTCGAAGCCCCAGGCACAGAGGTGCTTGGGACAGATTCATTCATTGGTTCAGCCTGTACCACGGGCCAAGCATGGGCCAAACCTGGGAGGTACTTCAGTAACAGAATAGGTGTGGCCCAGCTCTCGTGGAACTTGAGCTTAGGAATGGCGTTTAATAACACCTACACAAATGCCTGGAATATTACAATAATGTAATCACTCCAAAGAAAAATTGAGAGGGTCAGATGTGTGATTCCTGAGGAAAGCTGACTTTGTTTAGGGTCAGTGCTTGGGCTAGACCTTCCTGAGGACATGTCCTTTAAACTGAGACCTAAAAGATGAGTAAGAGTCAACCAGATATGGAGACAGCTACCAAGAGAAGATACTCCCAGAAGTGCAGAGCTGAATGTCCAAAGGTCCTGAGGTTGATGGAACTGGCCAGAGGTGGTAGGGGTGGGGTGGGGTTTGCCCAACAGAAGCCAGGCTAGAGTAAACACCGCAGGGGCCAGAGAGCTAGAAAGGCTGGCAGAGGCCACATGCCCTGTGCATCATGTTAAGGACTTCTGTCTGTATTTCAAATACAGCAGGAATCCAATAAAGGGTTTTGTAGAAGGGCAGCAACACAGGAGATGTGTGCATTCTTTAAAAATCACTGTGGCTGCAGAGCAGAGTGGATTAAAGAAAATAAGAGAAAAAGCTGGGAAGACAGTGGCTGCTGCTGCAGGACCCCAGGGGACAGAGGGGCTGGACAGAACAGCTAAACACAATGGAGGTGGAGCACTGGGGACAGCCGGGGATGTATTTTGGAGGCAGCATCTATAAGACCTGGATTTGATGGGTGACAAACACCAAGAGGACGGGTGGGCGGTAGGAAAGAAGGATGGCACCCAGGTCTTTGGCTTGAGATATTTACTGGGGTGTCCAGAAAGACAGCAGGAGGGCCCAAGACTGGAGCTAAAGCCTCGTTGGTCTGAGATGCTTGGAATGGTGTTGTGTTGATCCATTTTCTGTGACAATAACTGAATGCCAGAGACTGGGTAGTTTATAGAGAACAGAGGTTTATTTAGCTCAGTACTCTGGAAGCCCAGAGCTGGGCACCAGAATCTCCTCAGCCTCTGGTGAGGACTTCCTGCTGGCTTGTGGCTTGGAGGCAATCATCACATGGCAAGACAGCCAGCACGCCAAAGAGAGCTCGCTTTCAAACAAAGCGGCTCCTCAGATAACCCATGAATGCATTAATCCACTCACTGGGGCAGAGCTCTCAGGACACCAATCACCTCAACAGTCCTACCTCCAAATATCACCACCTGTGGCTCTGAGGATGAAGTCGCCAACACACAAATTCCCAGGGATGAACATTCAAGCCATAGCAGGTGCTAACCGTGGGTAATTAGACATAGGAATCTGGAGCTCAGTAGAGTGCTCTGGGCTAGAAATATCAATTTGAGTCATCAGTATATAGTCAAGGGACTTTCAACAAAATCCCCTAGGGAGAGTCTGTGAGAAGAAATGAGGGCCCCAAAGGAGAGGAAGCGATGAGAAAGGCAGAAAGAAATGGGAACATCATGTGGTGGCACCAGAGCCACAAGATTTAGTGAGGCAGGGGAGGGAGGAAGTATTGAACACCTCTGGGAGAGGAAGCAGATGCGTCCATCTGGGTGCTGAAGGTAACATGGCTGAGTGCCCTCCTCCCTTTCCCTCCTTCCTTCCTCCCTCCCTCCCTCCTTCCTTGCCTTCCTTCTTTCCTTCCTTCCTTCCTTCCTTCCTTCCTTCCTTCCTTCCTTCCTTCCTTCCTTCCTATTTCATTGCAGTGCCAGGGATTGAACCCATAGCCTCACACACACTAATTTTGAGTTTTAAACTCTCAAGTCCTATCCAGCATATCGTACAGATGTCTACACCCAAACTTCCATCTGGGAAATACCCACCAGGGAAAGTCCAAGACCTCCGCCTGCTGAAAAGCACCCTCGGCCCTCAAGATCACGCCCCACCCCATCCTGGACTGCTCTGCAGTGCCCCAGCCCCACAGGGGAGCCCAGGACGACTGGGCAGTGACCAGTGCTGCTCTGAGGGCTGCTGGGAGGGGGACAGAAAAAGCTGTGTAGATAATAAAATCTGCACGTGCTCCTGGAGATTTTTTTCCCCCCTTCCTCTTTTTTTCCTCTGTGTTTCTTTTCTGGTTGTTATCGTGCTTCAAAAAAAAAAAGAGAACACAATGCATTTTGTGCGTGCACTTTGGCCTGAGGCTTTAGCACTTCCGGGCAGGCCTGGGCTCACAGGGGCCTGGGAAACAGCAGCCCTTTGTCCCTCCTGTGTGCACCTGGGAAAGAGCAGCCCTTTGTCCTTCCCTGTGTGTGCACTCTGCCCCCTCCTCACCAGCTCAGAACTCTTCCTGCTTGCTCTTGTTTCTTTCTGTTTCCACCTCAATTGCCTCCAGAGTTAAACACAGGAATACCTGGCCTACATGCAAACTCTCAAACCCACTTTCCTTTCTCTCCCTTTCCTCCCTCTCTCCCTCTCTGGACAGCTCTCCTGTTTCCTTTCTCACAGAGGAGCTGTCAGCTAGAGAGCAAGACTTGCTGGGAGAAGACAAGTAATCACCCATCTCTTTCCCCACTCTTAGAATGACAAGAGGGGCCTTTCCGTCTCTCCCACACCAGGAGGGTCACTCTCCTCTCCTCGTTCTACAAATTAGACTTAGAAAGGGGTAAGATTCGCTCTGACCTCTCTTGAGAAACTCTGCCAGCTGAGCAGTGTCTCTGGGCCTGAGACCTGCCCACAGAGATGAGAGCACCTCTGCATGGCCTCCTCTCCTCCTTTTCCTCCCTCCAACTGGGATGTGGGACCGATGATCCCATGAGAGGTTAAAGTAGGGCAAGGTATGTAGTAAGCACCGTTCTCCCTCAGTCCCACAGGAATTATGACAGGTGACCCAATTTTGTCTCAAGTGACTTGCAGCAGCTCACCCTTGTCTATAGAAGGCGGCATCTGAAGCCTAATTACATGCAGTGTGAGGCCTGACGCCGAGGGACAGGCTGCTGGGGCAGGTCCCACAGCACCATCTCTTCCCACTTCTCGTGTCCCAGTCGCATCCCAAGCAAGTTAACCAACACTGGCTCCCATTCCACAGCTGCCCCTTTTCCTGAAAACATTCTCTCAAGCCTGTCTGGAAGAAGGGTAGGGAATTCTGTTATGCTGAATGCAAGGTCTGGACAGGTATCTGGGGGTCCTGATTACCCCCAAAAGGAAGGCTGATGGAGGCCAACAGGGTCCACACTCCGGCAGTGGCTGGGATCCTCCGAGGCATGACCAGGTGGAACTAGCCCCAGAAGGCAATGAAAAGTGAAGAGTGGACCTTCAGGCAGCATTCATGGAGAAATAAAGGGCTTTCCTTTCAAATCAGGATGAGTCTGGCAAACACAAGAAGCCCGGCCCCTCTCTTCAAATCAGTGCGTCCAGAATGAGAATGGCTGATCAGCTCTGTCACCCACTGGGGAGGACAAAGCATGAAGGGCAATAGGTCCAAGGGCATCCCCAAGCTTCACCGGGGCTCCACCTTGCTGTCTTCTCCCATCGCCCCTCTGCCTGAGCTGCCTCCAGAGTCCACAGCTGGACTGTGGCAAACGTGACCTCCCCGTCCACCAGCACCAACAGTGAGCCAGCCACGTGGCCAGAGACAGACAGGCAGGCAAAGGCAGGAACAGGAGATGACAGGGAAAGAACTCCTCTACCAACTAGATCATTCCTGGGCAATCAAGAATTCCTCAGAACAGAGATCAAAGGTGGGAAATGCTTAATAGCACCTGCCCAGTCTTCACGCGTCCCAAACCCTCCAGGGTGTTCATAAAAAGACAGCCCTACTTTGACATTCTCTCTTATGGGAGAAGAAAGGTGTCGTGAGCGAGGCCTCCAGCTGGGCACAGGGCTGGGGCTCTTCTGTCTTGGAAATACTAATTACAGCGCACGTGCCGGCCTCATAGAGAAGTCAGTCTGTGCACACGGCTACCCCCGCAAAACGTCTCACGTCAAAACGGAACACATAAGCATATTGAATAACTTTCCTATTCCTCTTAAAGCCCCTTCAGCAACACTTATTTTGAGATCATTGTAGCACAATAAGGAAAAGCACAGACTGAAGGGAAACTGCCTTGGTGTTCTGGACTGTGAAGTGGGGATAATCCGCCTGCTCCCAGAGCTGCTGGGGTGTGGAGCGGGTTTTTGCCTGTGGAGGGCGCACAGTGCCTGCGATGTCATACCCACTGTTAAGCCCAGGCTGTGCTCCCTCAGCCTCCACACACTCAGTATCCCCGAAGAGGGAAGTAAGAGGTCTCTCCGGTCCCAAGGCAGTAGGTTTTCCCTCCTGGTTTTAAGGTTCACTAATCTCTAATTGGTTCACAGATTCAAACTCTACCTGGAGGCACTTAAGTCTTACTGGTCACCAGCCGGAGCCTGGATGAAGGTCCCATGAGGATCCCCTTGGGAATTCTGATCCTCTCATTAATCCCCCACCTAGAGACCCCACAGGAAGTTTTATGCATAAATATGGATCTTATGGCTGTTCAACAAATGGCTATTGCTTTAGTTAATATGACCTCAATAAATACCTTTGTGGAGTCATCTAACCCCAAACCTGGAATGGTCAGCTTACCCAACAATATTTAGGACAAGCTGGTGCATGGCTCGACTCCACAGGGTTTTCCTGCATCAAATGCCATCCAAGAGCACAGATTAGGTCCCTAACGGCATCTGACCAACTCACAAATGTACCCCACTTGTAACCAGAGGACCTGGTGCAAAGGTCAGGGGAGTGACAATAACTATAACAGATAAAGTGTGTTGACCACAGCCACCCCACTCCATGAACTCATGTTCTGTCATTTGTTCATTCAGCAGATACTTTTTTAATATCTTTCTTACGCCTGGCATTGATCTGAGCAGCAACTGTTTGCAGCAGCACGTGAGACAAAAGTCCTGCCCTCAGGAGGCATACACTCTAGTGAGACGGGTTAGTCCACAGACAAAATAAATGGATGAAATATATACTGTCATAGATGGTGGTCAAGTTTTCTGGAGAGAAATAAAGCATAAAGGGAGTTAGAGAGCACTAGGCAGAAGGAGGCTCAGTTTTGAATAGGGTGTGGTCAGGAAGGGACTCATTCAGTGAAATCCTGAGCAAGGATATGAGGCCACCCTGACAACTGGGGAAGGACACCTCAGTGAGTCACCAGCAGCAGACTTGGTGGCAGGAAAATGCCTCATGAAATGTCAGCAGCCACAAGGCCACTGTGGCTGGGACCAGTGGAAGAAGTGGGCAGAAGGAGCCCTGTGTCTGCAAAGGGAACATTCCAGCACACGGCACAGTGTCTAGCACATAGTAGGTCCTCAATAAATGTGATGAATAAAAAGGAGTCCAGTGACAGAAATAAAAACATGAGCTTGAAGAAAAATATCATTTTTACAGGAAGGGAAGAGCGGACAAAAAGAGCCAAAAGAGAGCAGACCTAAGTCTGCCACAGCAGGACCTCTGTCCCGCGCCTGCAGCCTGCTCACTTTTCCTATGGGAAAGTGGACCCAGTCCTGTTCAAAAACCTGGTCCTAGAGCACATTATTATACTGATAACTTTCTGAGAAGTGCAGCCATGTTGAATTTGAGCTTAATTTCAGAAGAAATGACCCCAAGAGAAAATCCCCACATTCCCAGGACCTCAGTAAGAGGCCTGCTGCTAATACAGTCCAGTGTGGTTCTTCAGAGCCGGTCACTGATCCTCTTCCCTGTCTGTACTTTCTCTCCCATGACGCTAAATGCCATTAATAAATGGGTGGTTCTCAGAGGTCTATTTGCTGCATTGACTCATCCATCCATCCACTCATTTATCATGACATCTCCCTGGGCAGCCAATAGACACCCCTGGCATCTCTAATGTGGCTCCCCAAACAAACTCTTGACTTTGCCCAGCTAACCCACCCCTTCTCTCACTCCCCTATCTCAGTAAATGGCACCACTGTTACTACATTAACCCATTATGGGCCATCATCCTATATATAGATCACCTCTAACAACCTGTAAAATTTTTTGGGACACCAACAAAATTGCTCAATTTGTTTTCATAGCTATCCTATGTATGGGACCATGGGACACAATGGGTTAATGTAGCTGAGGGATCATCAATTCCTCCCTTCTTTCCTATCTCACCTTCAAACATCAATAAGTCCTACCTGCTCCTCCCTCCATAGACCCTGCTCTAACCACTGTGCAGCAAAACCATCCCAGACACACCACCACCATCACCTGCCGCCTCCTTCCACTCTTGCCTCACTGTGGCCAGAGTGATTTCTCAACATGTGTCACTTGTTGGAACTGGTCGGCTCAAAGGCCTCAAAGACTTCCCATCACACTCAAGACAAAATCCAAACTCCTAAGATCTGTTTTTCTCTCTCCCTCTCTCTCTCTCTCTGACCTCTTGCCTCAGAGTGCTCCAGCCTCCTTGGCCTTCTTGCTGTCCCTTGGACCTGCCACGCAAGCGCTTTGGGTCACTGCACTTGCTGGCCCTCCATCCCACACACCCTCGCTCCAGATTAGCCAGGGCCTGCCTCCCCCCCTTCATGCAGATTCTGCTCAGCGGTCACCTGTCTCCCAGAGCAGCCCATCTGAAACTTAATTAACATATTAGCTGCCTTCCCCCAGCATTCTCTCCCTTATTTTGCTGTATTTGTCTTCATATGACTTCTTACTCTCTGACATTACTTGTTTTTAAAATTGCTCAGTATCTATCCTTTTAGGTTGCTCAGTATCTACTCTGGCACTGGAACAAGAGCACCAGAAGAGCAGGGATTTTGCTTGTTCATCACATTGCCTCAGCTCCTAGCACACTGCCTAGCCATAATACATGCTCAACAAATATTTGCTGAATAAAAAATAACTGTAGTTGGAAAATGCCAGCAAATGTGCCCCATTTAATTGAGGCTTTGTGTTCTCACCAAGCATAAGAAAGCTCCCTGCTGAGTGCTTGATCCTGTCACTCATTAATTCATTACTCCAGCCATCCAGGAATTCACTAATTTTTTACTGAGCATATACTATGTGCTGGACACTATGAAGCTTCTGAAGACAGTCATGAAATAAGAGACACCTCTGCCCCTCTAGAGTTTACAGCATAGTCAATAGGGCAGAAACTTCAATCAAACACACAGACACATACCAAAGGTAGCAAATGCCATGAAGGAAAAGATAAGTGTATGATCAGGAATTACACCAAGAGCACCCAGAGCGAGGATCAGGAGAAGGCTTTCTAAGGAAGTAGCCATTAAACTGAAACTTGAAGGGTTAGTAGGAGTTAATGAGATAAATATTGGGGAGGGAACAGTGTGATCACAGGCCAGATGTGGAAGAGAGCCAAGGTGAGCAGTCACAGTGGTAGGGGCACAGGGAGTGGGGGTGGGGCATGGAAGAGCTGGCAAGGGACAGATGATCAAGGCTACATGGCCCACATTAAATGATCACCAGAAGCATGAAAAGGAGGCACTGAGGCCTATTGGACCAATCCCATGGGTCACAGCAAGAGCCTGAAGAAGGTCAGCAGAGGCAAAAGAAGAACCTAGGAGCCACTGATAACTTGAGATGATGAGATCATTCCCCTGATGGAAGAAACTCTGGAGACGTTAAAGGCACTCCAAGATTATCATCGCCTGTAGTCTCCTCCCCAGTGACCTCCCCAGGCATCTTCCCCCACCCCCCTTTATCGCAGCCACTTTCCCAATATGGTGGGCGAATGTCACAGCCCCACCCATGCTTCTGCTCAGTCCCTCCCTTTCCCACTAGCTGATATTCTACCCATCTCCATGAGGTCTCTCCAGGAAGCCTTTCTGACCTCGCAGACAGAACACTCACCACTTGGCCCATCATGCTCCACAGAAGCTACACTTTATCCAGGTGCCCACTGAGCGCAGCCATCTTCTCTCCCTGACAGCAAGAAGAAACCTCTTCTACCTTTCATTGCCTGGCACTGGCCGGCTAATTGGTAGGCAGGAACTCAGGGGTCTGGGAGATTAGGTGCAAGGGAACCGCCCAAACCATCCCACATTCCTCCCATGCTGCTCTAATAGATGCCAGCAGGAGTTCCGAGAAGAGATGGGACTTCTCTAGTTGGCAAGACAAGGTTCCAATCAAGCTTCCCCCTAATAGCTACAGGACTGTGGGCAGTCAACATAACCTCGGCCTGCCTGGAGTGCCTCCTTTGCAAAATGAGGACAGATCAAAGTCACCTTCAAAGGTACTGGAACTGGAGGTCACACATGGAATGTGCCCAGCACAGGGCCTACCACCCAGCAGGTAGAAGGTAAATGGCACCTAGTCCACTTGCCCACTTTCCTGCCTCTCATCTCTCCTTTCAGCATTACCTAATGTTCAAAGAGGTCCCAATATGCGAGGTCTTGTCCTGAGAAGAGGTAACGTGCTGAGGAAGACACAGAGACATGTGAATAGGAAGACAGCGTTCACTCCTGGGGTGTGGAAACTGAGAGGACTGGAAAGGAGATGACTATCTCGCTTCAAGTCGACCTCTGCTGGCTACAGAACTGGCCCTGACTGCAAAAGCCACAGAAGGCCCAAGTCCCACAGAGGCCACAGATCCTCTAAGTGCTGGGTGGGACTCATAAAGGAGATCGGCTGCTCGGGCAGTAGAGGATATGTAAGCTCTTCCAAATTAGAACAGGAATTTAATTAAGCTAGGAGAGGAATGAGAGATGGGGAGATGATTAAGGCCCCAGGATATTTCCTTCCTTTGAGGGGAAGGGAGGAGGCAGAGCGGGGCTGGGATTGCCCCACTCACAATCTGCCTGACCTCGGGGCCCCTTGGTCCCCCTCCCGACCTACACCTCCTCCTGGGCATGCTCCTGCCCCTTTGGCCACCCAGGCCCTGCGGCAAAGCCAACCCGTGCAGGCTTCCCTCAGGACATATGTGCTGCTGACTCATTCTCCCAGCTTGAAACAAAGCTGGAAACTTCTAATTCCCCAGTTATTATCTTTTCTCACTCTTTCTACTTCATCTGGCTTCATGTTATGAATTATGTACAGTACTTCGGGTACTCAGGAAGACCCTTTATCAAATCTGCACCAAAGAGAATTCCTGAGTGATTCCGATCAACCGAGAGTCTCTTGAAATGACAAAGAGCTACCCAGGCCTGCAGGGAATTTGAGCTTAAATACACACACACACACACACACACACACACGCGCGCAGGCACGCACAGCAGTGGAGTGACCACTCTGTGGAGATGAGACCGCCCCCCCATCCACATTTGGAAACCCTGATGAGAATATTTCCTACAGACATCTTCCTTCTGAGTCTGCCCTTTGTGAGGTGGGAGAAGGCCAGGACATGTCAGAAGGACTTGTGGCCATGATAAGCAGGAAAAGGAATGGAGAAAGACCTTTCCAGGGGGCAGCTCACTACAGGCTCCATGCAATCTCGAGGCAGGTCATGCCTTAGATTTTTCTAACTTATAAACTGCAAATGCCAGAGACAAGAGTCTTCACTAAGGCTCCTCGTGTCTACCAGCCACAGCGCACCCATGCCTGACACTGCTGAAGGGAGGACAGAAAGCCACAAGCCCCGTCGCGTTCCCTTGACCCCTTTCTCTGAATCTCCTCCACCTGATCTTCCAACTTTCCCCCTCTCACCCGCCCACTTCACTTCTAAAGGCACTCGAGATCCAGCTTAAATAACCTACTTTGCAATTTACTTAGCTCTAAATGGAGGTCATAAGATAAGAACAACAAATAACCAGGTACAGAAGAGAGGACTGCACCCCTCTCATCCTGTCACACAGGCACACAGAGGAACACCAGCCATTACACTCTGCAGCAACCTCTCCCAGGCATGGCAGGCACACAGTCACACCTGTGGAGATGAGCTGGGATGGCAGGCAGGGTTGTGACCCCAGGTGACTGAGGTCCCAGAGGTTAGACCACAACTGCTGGACCAACAAGGCCATGGAATTTGTAGTACCATGGTCACAGACACCCTCCTCTTTGGGGAGCACCATCTTGGTGACTTGGCTAACCACAGTGATCCTTCCCAACTTGGTCTGGCAACACGTTCCCTAAGGGACTGTCACACCACTCCAATGCCATATGCCAAGGAAAAGGAACCTATCACCCAGAGGGGAGAGTACAGACCTTGGGAAGATGAGGATGATGGAGAGACAGGTTGGACTGGAAACCCTGGGAGAAAGGGCAGCTGCTGAGAGAGATGGCAGTCACCTGGCCAGTCTTGCCTATGTCTGGGGGAAAGTGCTGCTGAGCCTTTGAACATATTCCTGAAGGAGGTGTGACTACCTGGGTGTGCAAGTACCTGCTGCCCTTTCGGCCCTGCCTTCACCTCCAAATTGTTAAGGCAGCTGGTGGCTGATTCAATAAGGCAGGAGGTGGCATCAGGAAGGGTGCCCTCAAAGGCAGGTAGGGGGACAAACCACCATCAACCATCATTCAGACAAGGATGAAGTCCCTAGGAAAGGACGTAGGCTCCCATTCTCCCTTTCTTCTCTGTTTCACCCAAGAATCTGCTGCTTCTACACACACTGCTTTGGCAGGGTTGGCTTTGTTTTATATCACCAAGAAAAGAGTTGAAAAAGGTCATGATATTATGATGTTTTCTGCACAAAAAAAAAGAGAAAGATCCTAATAATATTATGACTATATGTCCTACCTTTCTTCCAAGGGACCTCATTGACCAAATCTGTCAAAATATGCTTAAAGACGAGATGTGAAACATCTGCATTGTAAAACTCAATAATAGAAATTCTCCTAACACGACTGCTCATAACCTTGAAGTATTTTAGTAATGCCTTAAATTTACAAAGCATTATCCTGGTGCACAAAGGGCTCTCACACATGTGTTCTTATTTCATTCTTACAATCACTGTGTGAACTAAGTGCTGAATTTCGGTGCTTCAAATGAACGAAAAGAGAAATGAGCTTTATGAGGTCACATGACTTGACTACACCATTGCAGGACCAACAGAAATAGATGGGGAAAAAAACAGGGCTCAGATCCAGGTCTTCCAGTGTCTAATACTACCATGTTCCTTATCAGTTACTCCACCAGCCTGACTGCTTTTCTAATGCACTCCTTGAGTGACAAGTCACATAAGTGATTATTAACTTGTCTTAAAATTAATGTTAAAACCTCCATGTCACTAAGATGGTAAATAAAACTCAAGCATCAAGCTGCTAATAGTAATATTCTGCATCCTCAAGTAAATTATTTATGTCAATATAATTATATTAATAGATTACATTAATCTGTTATACAGATAAAAATCTATGTTAGCATAGATTAATTTTTAGCTTTCAAAGATCACAGAATTTTCACAAGACAAAAACAAATGAATTTGAGCTTGCAATGGGATTGTTAACTGTTTATTTTTCCAAGATAGAACCTGAACATTTTCACATTTTAAAATCCCATTTCAGGTTGAATGATCATACGTTTATGAAAAAACATGTTGTCATTATTTTCCTACGTGCCAGACTAGTAAAGACTTCAACACAGCCTCAGCCCCAGCCCCTTCAGGAGCGCTGCTGGAGGTAAATGCAGGTCTGACTCAACACCTCCAAGGGGAGAAAGTCCTGAAGCACATGGGGATCTAGAAGCAGCTACAAAGTCAGCATTTTCCCAGTTATTCAAAAGTCACACAACTGAGCAAGAACAGGGAAGCACACTTGAGATGAACTCAGAAGCCATCTTTAGCCCAAATTCATGTCCATACAATGTAATATAAACAGCTACATGTCTAAGCAAGATCACAGGGCATGGCACAGAACAGAGACTTAAGCATAGAGATGCTAAGGAACAGAAAACCCAAAGACAGAATTTGCCTTATGTGCCCCCAAGAAACCAGACACCCTGCCTGAATAAGCAAAAAAAAAAAAAAAAAAAATCTGCTCATTTAGCAAAACTGAATTTGTAAGTGCACAGCTCATAGAAGCAGAGAGTCACAAAAAAAGTACTCACGTGGTGAGAGATGAATGTATTTTTCAAAGCACACTCGTGGTTTGTCTCATGTAAATGCTACAAGACTCCTCCGAGATAGGAGCAGCGAGAAGTATTACCCCATATTACTGATGAAGAGACTGATGGGCATTTACTCATTCATCAATTCAATACTAAAGGGAAGGGTTGAGTGTTTTGCCTGCAAGCATAGGGCTGGAGCTGGGCAGGAGCTGTCCAGCAGCATTCCCTGTCCTCAGTGCAAGTACCCAATGCCCACCTGATGTGAATACAGATGAAAAATGGAACCTGTGAAAGGTCCAAGTCAAAAGTGGATTTATCAACAGGGACAGATTCAAGAAACAAAATTGGGGGCAGGGGAAGGAGAGAGAAATGGAGGCAGAGAGACAAAAGGAGGAAAAGAGAATCTTCAGTGTAGGGGCTGCTCCTCATGGGGGACAGGACAGGCTTTTCTTCCTTCTGTTCCAAAGACCTACTCATCCCCTTGGTTGCCAGGTAGGGTCTCTTTAAGAGCATTAAAAAAAAAAAGAGAGAGCATTTCAGAGCCAGGTTCCAAGCCAAGGAGGCCAAGAGTGTCACAGAAATAAACTAATTATACACAAACCCTCTGTAAACACAGAAATAAATTACCTTTCCTTACTGTCCCCCCTTTAACTTGTCACAGGAGGAGGGAGCTGAGCAGGTGTGAACAGGAAGAGCAGGAAGTAAGTGGCAGTGGTAACTGCCCTCTGTCCAGTTCCAGCATGTCCTGCTGACAGCAGCTCGTCCATCTGTGGACCAACTCTTGCTGCCCAGACAGTCTAGAAACCACCTCATCGTCAGTGGGTTCACAGAGCTACTCTGAAATCACTCTGGTTGGTGCTGGCAGGCAAAACCTTGCTTAGATAGGGAAAAGGGGAATGGAACCTAAAAGAAGGGGACCTGAGGAAGGTGCCAGCACATGCCAGTGATATCTAGGGTCAGGTGAGAGCTCAGAGGAAAGACCTGCTCCCCTCTGAACTTCTCAGGCGTAACCAAGAATGCTCTAGGGAGCATGTGGCATCAGAGTTTTGCAGGGAAAGCTGAACCCAGATAATGCCAGGAACATGGATTCAAGATTGGCAGACACAAAGAATATGAAGAGGTTAAACTGAAGAGGGAAGGCATCAATCTGCAAGGACCAGGAGATCTGTATGGTGGCCAGTGGAAGAAGATGCTTTGCTAGTCTATTTGAGATGCGAGATTTTTTTAAACTTTTAATAATATCATATACCATAGTGCTCTGTGCCCAGCAGCAGAAGGCTTTATCCATGTTATCTCACCCAATTCTCAAGACAGCTCTATGAGGTAGGTACCACAGTAATCCTTACTATAAGATAGGAAAATAAAAGCAGAGTTAAAAAAGTAGCTACATCCCACATGTAGTAAAGGTGATATCGCTATGCAATAGCACCTGCAGCATCGGAAATCATTTCTCTCAAACAAGATCATCATCAGAACAACAATGCACACAACTGATGTAAGGGGACACCTCTTGGCTTAAATGTATCACATGGATTTAATATAGATGCATACATAATGCAAAACATCTATTTAATATCACTCAAAAACAGAGGTTGTTTCTAGGAAGATAAGAATTTGAAGCCAGAGTTTCAGATGACTGCCGCAGTCCTGAATCAGCCTTGGCATCCAGTATTTCTGTATTTTATTTTAGTTTCACAGTACTGAGAAAATCTTGAATCATACAGAAAAGTAATACTGTGCTCACTTCTATCATGTTATGTAGGCAAACAAGTTCAGACCTGGATTTGTTTAAAAGGCTAACACAGAACTTTAAGCGTTCTAATCAATAATACATTTGCACAAAGTTCAGCTGAATGCAGAGTGGCAGAGGGACATTCACTGCAAGGTCTGCACCGAAATGAATCAGCTGCTTGACCACAGGTAGTCTCCAAGTGTGAAAATTTGGTCTATAACACATTGATTACTTGTGGCTTTTTTAATTAGCTATTTCTTAATTTGTGATTTCCTCAATTATATAATATCTTTCTTCATAGTTGAAGGTTTTAGAACTCGGAAAACATGAATGCATACCATACAGAATGTATTGGGAGTATCCCCCCCAAAAAATGCTTCTATTACATTTTTGATAGGTCTCATCATCAATGGCATTTTGAATTCAAGGAAATGTGGTAGTTAAAAGACCTATTTTAAAAGCAAAATTTCAAACAAATGTTACAGGTGCTACCAAAGACCATGCCCAGATCCCAGCTTGCAAGTCTCCAGTGCAGGGTGGCAAATGGGAAGCTAAAGAGCAA
>JAJEJO010000708.1:385241-404899 GCA_020662805.1 Glaucomys volans | reverse complement strand
GACCATAAAGTTGTTAAAAAATATCAACCATCTGTAGAGCCCCCGAATGAACTAGAGCTATTTGTCAGAGAAAACAAAACGCTTTTTACTTTTTAGAGTCATTAACCCAAAATTCATTCTAGTACTTCTGAGTCATACCACATCCCATACCACCTACTTGGAATATAATAAAAATACAAGCAATTTTAATAATTAAAAAGAATTGCACCTATATGGAGGAACTGTTGTTACCCAAATCTATTTGACAGTGATATGTAAGCATAAACAAAGTAAGTGGTTTTAATTGTGAATAAATAAAATGCTGAGCTTTTGGAGGACGCCAGAGGTTATTTCCACATAAGGGAAATGAGGTGGCGTGGCTATTTTATCAGAGAGAACTTTAAAAGAACACCCCTTTCTATTTACAAGGAATAATACAATGTGCTTATTAATGATGGCGTCTAGGCAAGGAGATTACAGCCTCTCGTGGAAGCACCCACACCAAGTGTCCATGTTTTACTTAAAGGCAATGATCTTTCTCTTCGACTCTGAAGTTATTTTTACCTTGCCAGCTATGCAAATTAGCTCATGGCCTCTGAGCATAAAAGAAACCAGGCTGAGACCAAGTTAATATTTTATGAAAAAAATGGAAATACTGTAAAAGGCTGAGGGAGGCACTGATCTCCGCATACTGTGTAACTGACCCTGTATAGATACAGCCACGGCAAACTACTGTCAATTTAGCACAGAAAAGGCAAGGTGTAGAAAATTCACAAAAAAGGAAACCTAGACTGTTTAAGGATTCTATTTTTAAAATTCCATAGCATTATGATCCAAGAAATCCAGTCTACAAATGGCTACCTCAAGGACTGGCATGTACAACTAATTAGAACAAATAAAATAAAATTCAAAAAAAAGAAGGACAGTAAACTGGTGCAATCATGTGGTGAACTTCTGGACAACCAATATACAGGGATGTCACTCTCTTTAGTCCAGTAGTTTTAGGAAATTAAGTACACGCTTCCAAAATGAGAGCAAATTCTTAGTACAATATTATACATACAGAGTTGCTTATAGGCAAATGTTATATATAAATTTCTAAAATGTAAATAAGCATTATCTACAATAGTAAAAATAAATCTAAAAATCACTTATAACTAAATAATACAACAATCCAATTAAAAATGGCCAAAAGAAGTGAAGAGTCACTTCCCAAAGAGAAATGTGGAAGACAAATGAGTACATGAAAAGGTAAACATTACAAAACTTTGGGGAAATGTAAGTTAAAACCATAGCATGTATTACTGAATACCTATTACAAGGCTAAAATAACCACCCCACAAAATATCAGAAAGTCTGACAATACCAAATATGAGTGACAACCTGGAACAAGTGGAACTGTCATGTACTGCTGCTCGATAACACAGCCAATTTTGAAAAAGTTTAGCAACTTCTTATAGATTTACACATACTATTAACTTTTTACCTGGCAACGAATCGTTACTGATCACACTTACAGTCATATTTGCCCCAAACTGAAAACAACCCAAATATCCCTCAACTGTAAACAAATTATGGCATATTCACAAAATTGAATACTAGTGAGCAACAAAAAAAATGAACTTTCAATTTATGCAACAACATGGATGAATCTCAAAACACCATGCTAAATGCAAGAAGCCAGAATCCAAAGGCGCTAACTGATTCCATTTACATGACATTCCGAAAAGACAAAACTCAAAGGACAAACAGATGAGTAGCTGCTGGAAGATGGGGCTGGGGAGAGAAGACTGACTAGGAAAGGGCATGGGGGAACTTCTAGGGGGAGAACTACATTCTATATTTTGATCATGGTAGTAGTCAACCACATACATTTGTTCAAACACAAAGAGTTGTGCATCTAAAAAAGATGACTTTTACTGTATGCAAATTAAACCTCAGTAAAAATCTGACTTCAAATTAGGTTTTTTTAAATTGTGGTAAAATATAACACACAAATTACCCTTAACCACTTTTTAGAGGATGGTCAGTGGCAGTAAGTACTTCCACCTGGTGGTACAACCCAAACTACCACCCCCCCATCTCCAGAGCTTTGGCATCTTCCCCAATTTAAACTCTGTACCTGCTAAATACTAACTCTCCGCTCCCTCCAGTCCCTGACATCTGTCTTCTATTTTCTATCTCTGAATTCGACTGCTCTTAGTTCCTAACAAAAATAGAATCATATATTTGTTCTTTTGTGCTTAGTTTATTTCACTTAGGTAGTGTCTGCAAGGGTCACCCATATGGTGTCAGGACTCGTTTCCTTTTTAAGGTTGAATGATATTCTGCTGTGCGTATACACTGCATTTTGTTCCTTCCTCCTTCATGTGGCACTTGTGTTGCTTTCACCTTTTGAGTACTGTGAATGATGCTGCTAAGAACATGGGTGTGCAACTTTGTTCAAATACCTTCTTTTAGTTCTTTTGGGTACATGCCAGAAGTAATTGCCCAGTCTATGCTCATTCAATGTTTAATTTTTTAAGGAGCTACCATGCTGGTTTCCCACAGTGATTCCATTGCATTTGAACAACAGAGGAATAAGGTATAGTTCACTGAGTAGAATATTACGTAGCCTTTAATATGCTATTTCTACAGAACTTTTAATAATGTGAAGAAAAGTCATCATAGAGCCTAGAGGGAAAAAAGCATAATTTTAAGGGGCAAACATTTTACCTACAATATAAATTCCAAAGTTTGAAATGCATAAACAAGGAAAAAAGACTAGAAGAAAGTATTCCAAAATGGCAGTGGTGATTATCCTTAGGTGGTGGGATTGCACATTATCTCAACAGTAGCCTCCCTTTATCCACAGTTGTATTTTCCATGGCTTCAGCTACCCACAATCTTGAAACTCTTACATGGAAAATTCCAGAAATAAACAATTTATATGTTTCAAATTGCATACCACTCCGAGAAGCATGATGAAATCCTGAGCTTTCCCAGTGTGTTCCAACCAAGACATGAATCGTATCCACCCTGTATACACTACCTGCCTGTTAGTCACCCAGCGGCTCTGTCAGTCCTCAGACCAACAGTGTGAAGTTGCCCCTCTATGTTTAAGTAACCCTGATTTTGTTTCTTAACAGTTCCAAAGCACAGGAGTGGTGATTCTGGAGAGTCAGCTATGCCAAAGAGAAGTCATAAAGTGCCTCCTTTAAGTGAAAAGGCAAAAAAACAAGTAAAAAGGCAAAGATATTTCCAAAGAGATCACATTTGCATAACTTTTATTAGAGTTTATTGTTATAGCTGTTCTACTTTAGGTTAGATGTTGCTCTTCATCTCTTCCTGTGGCTAACTTACAAGTCAACCTCTCTAAGAGAGAGATGCACATGTAGGAAAAAAACACAATAGGTGTAGGGTTCGGTACTCTCTGTGGTTTCAGGCATCTAAGAAGGATCCTGGAATGTTCTTGGAACATATTGTGGACAAGGGGAAGCTACTGCATTTTCTTTACACTACTCTATACTTTTCAGATTTTTCTCAATGAAGAAATATTCCTTCTAAAGTCAGAAAAACTTCTTGTTGTTGTTGTTGTTGTTGTTGTTGTTGTTGTTGTTGTTTTTCCAAGGCAAGGGCTGCCTGCGGTGCTCTCCCTAACCTTCTGAAGCTGGTGACAGAGAACAACTCCAGTGTTCTTCCCCACGACCATTCGGCGTGGCCTGTGCAGGGGACTGTCACCCTGCACTGGGATTTTACAAGCATACCAAGAGCTGCAGCATGTGTTCTGATGGCTGAACTTCAAACATGATGCAAATTCAACAGGTACACACAAAAGTCTCTGATAATCATGGGGTCCTTACAAAACAATCAAAGCCTTCCAATCCCAGTGTGGGCCCAGGTCTCCTTAAAGCAGCACAGAGCCAAGCAGGAAGGAGGCTCTGTCACAGTCCTGCCATGAGGGAGCAGGGCTCTGAACACAGAGAGCATTCAGCATGCTACCCTGACATGCCTGCTCCAGCAGGGGCCAGCAGGACATGAAATGGCTGACGCTGTCAGAAAGAATCAAGGCAGTCCCTGGATGGCCAAGGGAGGACAATAAGGTCAGTGTCGTTGGCATCATCTTCCAGAGGGAAAACAAAGGCTAGACAGAAAAAGCAGGAAGTGCTCTGGAGTAAATGCAGAGGCCTCCTTGTGGCCCTTCCTACTCATCCCACCACACACGCGCCATGCTGTCCCTGGGCCTCCTGAGCAGCCCTGCCACTGGGTATGTTGGAGCATGATCAGAAACGCCATGTAGAGACCAGTCAACTGAGCCTTCCAGAGCCAGCAGCTGGGGTCACAGGCAGGAGAGCAATGGGAATGCTGAACCCACCCACCCCCTGAGAGGACCCCCAACACTGCCCACCCCCACCAGAGCGCTCCGAGGAGCCCAGAGGGGCGTGCCTCACTGTCTATTCTTAACCTGGTGACATTCCCACCTGCTGGTCTCACCTTCTCCGATATACTAAAAGGAAGAAAGGGGAGGGGATACTAAAAATTCTGTGTGAACTCTAAGAAAGGCTGTGAACTAGCAAATTATCCCTGGTTCTCCTTCCAAACTTGCATTTGACACCTCTTTGTAGCTGCAGAAGCCATTCTAAACACATTCTGGTCTTCACTCTGGTCAGCTCCTTGGAGTTTACAATCTAGTGGACCACATCTTCCAGGAGCTCAGACTAGGAACAGAAAGGGGAGCTCCAGGCACCAGTAGTTGGGAACCTAAGCCCCTCAGAAGTGGAAGCTGAAGTATTTCATTACCTCAGTGTGACCACAGTGCCCCCCAACACCAGAGCCCTCACACCAGCCCCGTCACTGGCCTGAGGACACACAGCCTCCAGGCAAACACACGGCAGGAAGGAGATCCTCCCTTCAGTGTGACCCTTCTTCAGGGGAGCAGGACCTGCAGGGATTACGGCAGGAACAGCAGTGATGTGACAGTGCCCAGAGCATTCTCGGGGATGAGCTCTCCAGAGAGATGAGCCACCTGCTCCACCGCAGGTGTCCTCCAAGTCCCTTTCCTCACTTAAGAGCTTCTGAACACAGCCTGAACTTTCGCTTCTTTATTTGTTGCTGCTGTAGGGACAAGAAGGAGCAAGGGTACCTCTCAGAGGTGCCATGAAATGAAAATGCATGAGAATGCACTGCCCTGGGGTCACAACCCTGCATCTAGGTACACTGAGCCCCTTCCAGCCCAAGAGGACAAGGGTGCCAATGCCAGGCTGCAGGCGTCTGGGAAGAAGACTCCCTGGACTACTCTGTGCATAACCACATGCACCAGAAAGGCCACGCTGTGTCCCTACGCGGCAGCACCATCACTTTGTCCATGTCCTCAGGGTGAAGGAGGACCCCTGGCCACAACTGGCAAAGCAGAGCTGGTTTCAGTGGCTGGAGAACCGAGCCTGTGCAAGCCACTCCCAAACCATGCGCTAGTCTAGGCCCTGTCTCCATCGGTCTCAGAACATCAGTGTCCTTAGAGTTTCAAGAGTAAAGATGGGAGGAGCTTTTCTGAACCTCTTTCCTCTTCACAAAGCTTAAGAAGGGTACATGCTGCTCAGGTTGGCAGGAGCCACAGTTGGAGTGGAAAAGATTCCTTCCTTTCATTTCTTTGCTCAGGCATTCTGCAGGCACAGATGCTGATGTTATATTAATGAAAATACCCCCAATTTCCTGGCTCCTTGGAGTTTACAATCTAGTGGACCACATCTTCCAGGAGCTCAGACTAGGAACAGAAAGGGGAGCTCCAGACACCAGGGAAGCATGGTCCATTCCTGGGTGCTTGGTTTTCCCAATGAGAAAATGGGGCTGCTGGCATAATCATGGAAAAGAGCTGACTGCTCTCGAGGCAGCCCCCTCCCAGGGTCAGCCAGAAGAAACTGCAGGTGGCAGCAGAGCAGCATGCTGAGGCTGGGCAGGGTGGAAGGAAAAGGGAAAATATGAAAATCAATGTTTAGGATCCCCTCCCTCCAGGGTCAATGTGGCTTGTTTCTTTGAGGACTTCTGCTGATTGGGAAGCTGTACTAAGGATGAGAGAACTCTAAAAGAATTCCCCTTCTTCCTTGAGTCCCTGTCTTTCTCCCCAACATGACTCAGTGGGGAGAAGAGCTGAAAGGCACCCATTTGAAGATCTGGCAACCAATATTCGGTCATTCCTCTGAGTGTATTATACATTTAAAAAATAACTAAAAGGGGCAAATCTAATTCTGTTAAGACAAAAGTGAAACCCAGATCAGAGACAATACAAGGAAAAGAACCTAGCCATTTTTAATCATAACAGTGGTTTCGAAGTCTGAGAAGCACTTTTCTATAAACCTTCTCCTATTTGAGCAAGCGTTCACTAGGCCTAGAAATGTTCTGCTGAGGGATTACTGTCCCTATATTAAAGAGGAGGAGACCAAAGCTCAAGAAGGTTGAATGATTTGCAGTTGGTCTTATAGATAAAAGCTGAAGCATAACCAGACTTGAAACCAGTTTCCAGCTCCCAAGTTCAATTCACATTTAGACCCAACACTGCCAGAACATTCAGACTGGCAGCTTGAGAGAAATGGGATAAAAACAGAGGCCTTGGAAACCAGAGCAAATGTCTTGATTTCCAGAATGAAGATTCTAGAATGATAACCAGTGAGCTCACTGTCAATTATCAGAAGAATTCAGCAGTACATTGCTACAGAGTTTGGGAGCAATGAGAAAGTAAGATGATCAAATAATACACATGAAGAGCTTAGCTCAGTGGCCAGCACAGATGCCGGGTCAGTGATATGGGGACTGTTGCTATCGCTACGATCATTGCTTCTCATGATCAGGAATTAGGCATGGGGGGTGCTCACAATAAACTGATCCAAGATAATCTTGTTTCTTTTAAAAACAGGATTATGGGATTAATTCATCAGGAAAATACTAAAGATTTGATATCTCTGGATTTCAGTAAGCCCCTTAACAAAATTGATTTCACTATACTAGCACAACAAGAGTGAGTTTCTGTCATTTGAAAAATGTTTCCCAAATTTTATTGATTAGTTAATAAAACAGTGAACTCAAAAACTGACTTTGCTATATAGAGCCTGTGTGACATTGCACAACTTACCTAACCCCTCTCTGGGTTCCACTTCCTCATCAGTCGAATAATGATAATGATAGCTACCATCTCCAAAGATCAATGATTGATAGATAAGCAACCAACTTTAGTTATTAATATTATTATGCTACAATTTCAACCTTCAGGGAACCCTTTAGAAAGTTGTGCCACTATGTTCTATCATTATATCTGTCAATTTCAACATATTTACCAACAACTTAAATGATAATAGCAAAAAAGTACAAAGGTAGAGGATGGTGTCGGCATTCACATGTAGAAGATGGGTGGTAATAACAGATAATGACAGGCTTCGTATCAGCCAGTGGTGTCATCAGGGGACTACAAAACTCCGACTGTTCACAAGCATATGGTGCCGTTGGTCCTAAAGTACTCTGCATTAGTCAGACCATTAGAGTACTATGCTCCATCTGGGTGTCATATTGTAAGAGCAATACTGAGAAACTTAGGGATTGGAAACATTGCAAGGTATCTTGAAATGTCAGGTGAGAAGTTGAGGAAAGTACGGAGTATTTTGGTTGGTGGCAAGTAAATGTCACTTGGATGAATGCCTACTCTGCTGACTGCATAATGTGAGCCTGTGGATCAAATCACAAGGGGCCAGATTTTGCCAAAGGGAGGGAGGGAAACCTTGGGCCCAATGCAACAGTGGATGGTGCACTTTGCCCTGTGATGAGCAGGGGCTCTATGCCCAGCTATCGGGGATGTTCATGAACTGGATGATCTTCAGGCATTCTTCATCCCTGCCCCTCTCCCCCGCACAGAGCTCTCTTCTGCACACCTCTTCCCCCACCAAGATCACTGTGGAGCTCCTAATCCCATGAACACCTTCCAGGGCCTGCCTGTAAGATGCTCATCATTGCTGAAAGTTCAGCTGGTTGAGCTGGTTTGCAGTCTGAAGATTTCAACACTGCAGCAAATGACCCTCTGGAATCCTAAAAGAACTGCTAAGAGCATCAGGAGCCCAGGCTCCAAGCAGCCTGCATCGGGGACCTCAGTCACACAGGCCAAATGCTGCATCACTACCTCCCCCAACCACCCACCATCACCATAGCAACCACCAGGCCTGCCTGCCTCAGCAAGGCTCTTGATTCAAGCAGGGGGAGGCCCAGATTTTCCTGCAATTTCTCAAACTAGTGAGACTTAAGGGGATGCAGCTAAGAAGATCCAAAAGGGAGAGTTTATCCTGTCCTTCCCCAACAGGATGCTCTGAGGCCACCTGAAGACATGGGCGGTCTCCTCACCCATAACTTTACCTTGGCATCCTCTTACTCTAACAACAAGAGAAAGAGCCACTGGGGAATCTCATTATTTTTAGAAGCACAATCACTTAGCAACCTAAATGTCCCGTTCCTCCCCACCCCTCCAAAAGCCCAGAAAAATAAATACAGTATTGAGGACTCCAGTGTTTGGCTCTGACACAGCACGAAGATGTAATAATAATAATACTTTCTATTTTTGTAGAAATAAAGCTTGTCTTCCAAGGAGCTCTGAGAGTCTTGCTAAAATTAAGGCACTGATTCCTCACATCCGGCCCCCTCTCTATCTAAGTGCAAACTGCCCAAGGATGCCCGTTTCCATGCCATTTGACAAAACCCCAGAACCAGAAGGGACTTTGTGTATGGACTCTAAGACACATGGCAATAACGATTCCATTCCGTGTATGTTACTCCCTGTTACAAAGAAAGGCTTTTATTTCTAGCAAGGGAACAGGAAAAGGTCAAGATTTCTCAGACAAATGCCAACAGTGAGCTTTTCCCTCACGTTTGACCCTGGTAACCGTTCCCTTCTGTCTACTCTTTCTCCTTTCACTTCCCTGCTAACGGTCTCCACCACCTCCTCCCTCTCTGCTGGCTTCCTGTCAGTCTCCATCCCAAGTCACCCATCTTTTCCATATCGCATTGAATGCAGGGATCCCCTGGGGCCTGTCGTTGGCCTCTTCTCTCCTGGGACAATTTACCTTATGTCAGATAAAGGTGAATCCCAGAAAGTCACACAGCCCCTTGCCCAGAGCCCCATCCTTCCTAGCAGAGTACTACCCAGGAATCCAAAAGGCACGTCCAACTCACAAAGCTGGAATCATCCTTGTGCCCTCCCCACCACTGCTGCCTCCCTATCCACTGTGGAATTATCTCACAGTGCAGAGCCACGAGGCCCCTGTCCTGGACTTCAGCTTTGATTCTTCCCTTGCCCTCGACAAAAACAGTTTAAAGATCCCTAAATATCTCTTACATCCGTCTCCTATTCCTTGGTCCTACTGACCCACTACAGGTCCCAAGCTTCACTTTTTTTCTAGACAGTAAAAATGTAAAAGGAAGTCTCCTAACTGGACCTTCCAGTTCCAGCCTCACCCCTTTCTTCCCTGACCCCCTCCCACCAACAAAGCCACATGCAACAGAGTAAGAATCTAAGCCTCTGGGAGTTGGGAGATCTAGTAATCCAAGGATTCTATCACTCTCCCTCTTTAAACCTAAAGATGCCCCTACTGTCTCTATAGTAAAATCTAAGCATGTTATCATGGCACATAAGACCCTCATGGTCCCACCAGCTTGTTTAGCTAGATCTGGTACCGCCTCCCCTCGTGTTCCTTACACTCCAGCTCCTGCATGTACATGCCTGACGATCTGCAAACCCAGCACATGCAAAGAGCTCTGATTGTGTTCCCTCTCTGCAGCTTTCTTCCCCAGCCCCACTTACCCCTGGTTCCTGAAAGCATGACGGGAACCCAAGGACAAATCCCCCTCTTCCATATTCTCCCTTTGGACAGCTTCACTCTCCAGAAGTTTCCAGTAAGCTCTAAAAGCTTGAGGCAATATTATTATAAGGGTAAGAGACAAGGAATGTCCAAGGGTAGCATCTACAGCTACCCAGAAACTCACAGCATGACTTTGGCCTTCCTAGTCGACTTAGTGCTCTTTTCAGACAGGACAAGTCTCCAGAATAAGAAGCCAATAACCCTCAGCCCCTTATCTCTCTAGCCCCTTGATGATTCCCTCTACCCCCGTTCTGATCCTTCTACCTCTATTTGCCCCTTAATGCCCTCGGAGGTCTGCTTGACAACCCAGTTAGGTGACAGCTCCCCTCAGAACTTGGTGCAACTGTGGTATTAAGAAAAGCCATCAAGGTAGCCCTATGACTTGGGGCTACTTTCGTTTCTGGGGCCTCAATTTCTTTATTTATAAAATGAAGTTAGACTTTCTGGCTATCGGAGACTGGGAATCAATGAAGAATGATTTCTCTTTGTATCTGGTTCATCCTTTCTGTTCCTCCAACACATGCCTGTCCTTCCCAGACCGTTTTAGCCTGTGTGCTCAGAAAATGCTGCTATGCCTCGTGACCTGGGACTTGCTTTATTCTCTGTGCCACAGAGTAAACAATAAAAACGTCATCTCTTTATTATCTGGGCTGATGGAGGAAGAGGCTTAGCCAACTACACATGATGGATATGACCAAAGTAATTTATTGCATATTTGGCTTTGAGATGTGGCTAGTGAGATACTCAGAGACACACAGCTATCTCTGCCCATCTGGAAGTCATCCCAAACCCTCCCAGCTTGGCCTGAGTCCCAGTCTGGGGTTTGGCCACGGTATGGAAGGTGGCTCTGGGTTGTGCAGATAGACCACATGTGGATAAAATGGTGTTAACTGTGTCATTTCTTATAATACTCAGCTCAGCAACCTGGTATTAAACAACCGAGAGCAAAGCACTGTGTGGCCAAAGAAAACCATGAGCCACATAAAGAAAAACTTCTCATTGTCCCCAGAAACCCAGAATCTAGGAGGGGGCAGGATCTGTACGTAGTTATCCAGATATGAGCAACAATAAATGCTCCAGTAAATGTTCTGAGAACAGAGGGGCTCTAACCAGGTGGCTCTGGAAAGGCCGGGATCAAGAATGAAGGCAGAGCTAACAATGGTGTGGGTGGGCAGGGCGTCATCAAAACTAAGAGCTCTGTGAGCCCTGCCTGAACTGTCCTTGAAACGCAGTGAATTAGAAAGTAGATAGTGAGTTCCGCTCCAAGCCTGGAACTGCGAGATGCTGTGGGTTACAAAAAGCATTTAAAACAGTTTTGACTTCCATGCATGAAGTAATTAGCAAACAAGACAGTGTTATATTCTGATGTAATAAAAGGGCTCGATGTGTGGAACCGACAAGAAGAATGAGAACAGCTATAATAAAGTGCTAATCGCGTGGCAGAGGCGATGAATAAGAAGCCCTCCACAAACACCGTTATTTACTTGCACTGCATCTTGGCTGCTGTGGATGACAACATCCCAGTCGGCTGTGGGCGAGGACACTTCCTCCCACCTTTAGGTAGCACGTTGTGATGGAAGGAGCCCTGGACAAGGAAGGAGAAGCCTGGTGCTAGAATGACCTGCTGGGTGGTCACAGGCGGGTCCCTTCCCCTCTCTGGGTCTCTGGAGAGAAACTGAACTCAAGAATCTCCAAGGCCCTTTCTGGTTCCAGTGATCTCTATCTCTGAACACAAAAGGACCAGCTCAGCTGATGTCACAGTGGAAAGCTTAGAGAGGAAAACCCGGAAAGGATGCACAGGAAATGAGTAAGGAGAAGGGAGGGGATCTCCGAGGAGGGCAGTCATGAGCTGGGGTGTGACAGATAGTACTGACGGGAGCAGAGTCTGGGGGCTGCAGTGCCCAGGGCAGTGGTGGGGACTGCCATTTTAAGGGCAGCACCCCAACTGTAAGGATGTGGAGGGCCATGCAGAAGGGGGCAGTCGGAGGCCAGGCAGGAAGGAAGCCATCAGAGGCTCCCAGATGGGATTGTGTCTCACTGGAGAAGGGGCTTCAGGGACATTCTCACGACTGTCAACAGACTGAAACTGGGAAGCAAGGGCTAGAAGCCAACTGACCGGTCAAGCTACAAGGTGATGAGGCTGTGTGCTGATGGCCAGGAGGACGACCCTGAAAGGAAAATCAGATTGCTTGTTTTCAAAAAGAGGCAGGACTCAGGAGAGTTGGAGTCCCCACCTCAACCCTGGGCTAACACCAGGAAAATGGCCTAATGCTTATGCCCTGAGCACCTCGTGTCCCCAGAGATGGACAGTAGTCATGAAGAGGCAGAGCAGGAGCTGGGGGATGCGCACCATCTCCAGGGTCTCTTGGCAAGGACAAGAGAGTGGCCATAACAGCAGGTCTCTGCAGCGGCTGGCACAGGGGCCAGCAGAACGATGGATGGCAGTTGTCTATGGAAAGCCCCCTTCTCCCCTGGCCAAGGTTCCTCATGTAACTTTAGAAACTTTAAACCATCAAACGGAAGACCATACAGCAGGTCTGGAACAGGGGACAAAGCGGGAGAGAAAAGAGAAGCACAGGCCCCATGGGGGTTAGGTGGGGAGGCCAAGGTGGTGGGAAAACTGCAGGGAAGGAGGAGAGCTGGGGGCGGGTCCTGGCAGCATCTTCCGCACACAGGTCCCGAGTGGAGAACTCTCACTCAGCAGGGAGGCCAAGGTTGAGGGAAGGAGGATGCTGGCAAGTCCCAGGGCACCCTGAATCCCAGGCCACAGCCCTTTACCAGACTCCCTCCCCTCCAGGACTGCCCACAGTGGTCAGCCTCCCAGCCACCGGAGACCACTTGAAACCTTGAACACTTGGCAGATGACTCCCTCCAGCCAAGCCTTCCTCTGCTGGATGTTTTCCATTTAAAAAACACTCATAGCCAGCTGCAACTTCTGTCACCTGCCCCATCACCATGAGCCACAGTGTCCCTCTCAGCTCAGGCTGGCCTCCATGGCATCCTGCAACCCCACCCCCCACACACACACCAAGAAGGTTGTGCAGGCTCAGAACCTTCCGTTCATCCCCTGCAGTTGTGTTTGATGTCCCCATCTGCACATCAGGGTGTGGCCCTGTAACAGGGACAAAGGACAGAACACATTTGAAGCAGCAGCCAAGAAAGCAACCTGACTGCGGACCTGTGAAATAGTCCTGGGTCCAGAAGCAGGACCCCTGGAGACAGGCGCAAAAGGCAGGGGGTCTTGAAAGCTAGGGGGACAAAGGAAGGCAGGTGATAAGAACTGTGGTCTGACTCAGGAGTCCATCCTTCTTCCCAGGCAGGAGTCCCCCAGGGCAGAGCAGGCAGGCTGCGGGTGGCCGTTCCTCCCCTCTTTCCTGTTCTGTCAGGAGAAGGTCTCTCCTGCTGCTCCGAGGGTGTTTCTGTCCTGCCCTGGTGGGCAGGCCGCAGGGAGCAGGAGCACTGGAGGACAGACCCCTCATGCACAGAAGGCCTGTGAGTGGAGACAGTGGTGCAGGGGACCCAAGGGTGCTCCCAAGCTGAGAGCACCACGGTGACCCCCAGCCCAGGAAATGGGGCACCTGCAGCTGGAGCTCTCCCCTTTCCACCTTGGTTAGTCCCCAAGGCAGACCCATCGTCTGTGGTATCAAAGATTACAGAACACTTTTATGTACTTTTTTAGATGGTAAAATTGTTTAGATGGTAAAAGAATAATGCAAAAGACACAATGAACACGGTGCTCTCCAGTACAGGGGTTATGTCCAGTATGTGTTTCAAGCTGTGCGTTAAAATCACGGATACTTCAGAGACAGGGCTCCACCCCAGCACTAATTTCAACCCTGTTCTTTCTAGGGAACTGTGTCCTGGAGTCCATGAGGTCAGCCCCATGCATATTTATGTACTTTCCCCCTATAGCTGGACATTTTTCTACCTCGAGTATGGGCCACGTACCACCTGCATCAGAACTACCTGGGCGATCAACTGTATAGGCAGATTCCTGACCCTCTGGGACAAGGACAGCATTTCTCTTCTCCCTACCCCATATTGGGGACTGAACCCAAGGATGCTCTAACAGTAAGCTGCATCCCTGGACTTTTTGATGTTGTTGTTGGCAGGGTCTCACTAAGTTGCTGAGGCTGACCTTGAACTTGTGATCCTCCTGCCCCAGCCTCCACAGTGGCTGGGATTCCAGGTGTGCCATTCCAGTTGTGCACCACAATGCCCAGCTCAGCATCCTCCAGGACCCCAGATGTTGTCAATGCACACAAAGCTTTGAGAGCCACCATGCCAGCTTGGGACTTGAAGCTGTCTTAAAATGCAAAATAACCACCATGACCAAAGCAAACAATCGAACCCTAGGAATGGCGGCCCTCTAAATTTCCATCTCTCATTTGCTGCCCCAGGTATCTGACAGATCTGAAGCAAGGTTTGTAGATCTCTTCAATTACCTAACTATCTAGGGTCAGCCAGGCTTCTCCATCACGTCCACAGCTCACTCAGCGACATACAGAGTAACCACAAACATCTCTTCTCTTCAGGAGGGAGGCAGGGAGAGAAGAGAGCTTCCAGGCCATCCAAATCTGAATTCCAGTTCCTACCAGCCCACCGCTGCCACCATCTGTGATGTGTCCCTGGCACTCTGGAGAGTGAAACAGTTACAACATATACCGGAACTGGACATTTATATTTGTGTCACTGTTCTTAGAAGCTACATGCACTCTTTTTTCATAGCAGCTTTACTGAGTTCTAATAAGCACAAAGTTCACCCTCCTGGCATGCACAATTCCAGTGCTGTCCAGTGCATTCAGAGTGGTGCAACCATCACCACTATCTAATTTTACCACTTTCAAAAAACTTCCAAACCCTTTACCAATCACTCCCCACCACACTTCCCAGTCTTTCAGAACCACTATTCTACCTCTCTATGGATCTTCCTGTTCTGAACTTTTCCATATAAATAGGATCCTAAAACACATGGTCTGTTGTGAAGGAGTTTTTGTCTTAGTATGCTGTTTTCAAGGTTCACCCACGTCATCGCAATATACTAGCAGAGGATTCCTTTTCATTGTTGAATAGTATTCTGCTGTATGGTTGTCCAAGACTATTTATCCCTGTATTAGCTGACAGATACTTAGGTGGTCATCGCTGCTTGGTTGTTCTGAGTAATACTGTTTATGGGCATTAGTGGATGAGTTTTTGTATGAACATATATTTTCATTTCTCTTAAGCATATGTCTAGGAGTGAAATAGCTGGGTCATATAGTAGCTTTATGTTTAACTTTTTAAGAAACTAGCACAAATTATTATCAAAACAAGACTACACTATTTTATATTCCTACCAACAATGTTAGAGGATCCCAACTTCACCACATTCTTGTCCACCACTGCTACTGTCCACCTTTTCCTTTATTACCATCCTACTGGGTGTGTGGTAGTATCTCATTTGTACTTCCCTACTGCCTAATAACACTGTCTTAGTCAGCTGTGGCGACAGTAACAAATAGCATGGACTATGTGGCCTACATGATAGAAATAATTCTGGAGGACAAGAGGTTCAAGATCAAGGTGCTGGCCAATTAGATTCCCAGATTCCCAGTGAGGGCCTCCTCCTAGTTTGCAGAGGACCTTTTGCTATGTCCTGACACAGCAGAAAGTTGGGGGTGTGGATGAGGAAGCAAGCTCTGTCCTGCTCTTCTTAAGAGGATACTAACCCCATCATGAGGACACAATCCCTCCATCCTCATGACCTCATCACCTCTTAAAGATTTCATCTCCAAATGTTACTGTGTTAGGGACTAGAGTTTCAGTGTATGAATTGAGGGGCAGTGTCACAAGCATTCAGTCCTTAACAGATGTTGAGCATCTTTTCATGTGTTTATCAGACATTTACACACTCATTCTTTAAAGTTTTTACAAGAAGCCTGGAACCTTAGAGAATATTGCTCCTTAAAGCATGGTACACACACACATACACCCCCCCACACACACACACACACCCATCAGCAACACCAGTATCATCCATGTAAATTCTCACCATGTCATCTCCTGCATCAGAACAGAACTTCTGGAAGTGAGGCCCGACTATCTGTGCTCGAGTGATCTGGCCAGGTGACACTGAGTCAGGCATAAGCCAGGGAATCAGTGCTGTAGAACACTGTTTCTTACAAGGTGTTTATCCCCTGGTGTTTCACTGAGAGCAATTTCATAAAGAAATCCCTTGGTAATATAAGTTTGGGAAATATTGGGCTAACCAAACCAACAAAATCCTTTACTCAAGACTTCTCCAATCCCTTTTGTGTATGTGTGTGTGTGTGTGTGTGTATGTGTTTTTAACCACTTTGCAATCTACTTTTCTTTTCCCAGATTCTTGGAAATGCTTACGAGCAATGTGACTCTCCTGAAAAGGCAGCTAGTGTGCAGCGATTCCCCACTTCTATAAGCATCAACCTGGAGCACCTGTAGGACTGGGGTTCCACAGAAGTTACTTTGGGAAACATTACTTTAAAAGTATTCTTTCCATCAAGAGATCAAATCAAGAAATGAAAAGGACAGATATGCTATGATTTTCTTTATCAAATCAAGTCTGCTGTCAATATCCTTTAAATTAATTCTTTAAAAGGTCATTTGCTTTTGATATCTCTTTTTGCAGAGTGAAACTTGGTGGTTTAAGACAACAACCACATGTTGTCGTGTGGCTTTCCTGAGTGGATCTCCATGAGGCTGCGGTCGGGGCGTCCACACTGCAGCAGCTCCCTGAAGACTTGTCTATTCTGGTTTCCTGGATGGCTCACTCAGGTGGCTTTGGCAGGAGTCTCCCTTCCTTACCACATGACCTTCCGCAGGCCTCCTTTCATGTCCTCGTGACCTGATGGCTAGCCTCCCCCAGAGCAAGGGACCCACAGAGTGAGGCAGAAGTGGCAGTGACTTTGGTGACCTCATCTCCTGTCACACCCTCACTCTGCCACATTCTCTCGGTCACACAGACCAATCTCAATATGGGGAGGGCAGGAAGACCAGGAGGCAAGGATTGCTCTGCTAGTAAGTTACACAGCTGTGACTGGAGCCCTGACCATCTGGCCAGGCCACTGTGCCCAGCCGCCTGCCTGTTGTGTGGAAGCCCTCTGAAACTCTTTAAGGACGGAAAACGCAAAAAGACCAGGCTCTGCGGGTCTGAAGGGAGCGTGTTCCCTGCCTGTCTGAGCGTGTCCACACTCGCAGCTGTGCGAAGCACTGCAGCTTGCCCAGAAACAGCTTTTCAGAACATGGGGCTGGAACTGTTCATTAGCTAATTAGGCTGTTCTTAACTAATCTGGGAGATGAGCATCAATTTCCTTCTGTTGGTGCTTTCCACCATCCTGCGACTCCTAAGCCGGAATCCACACCCGCCCCCTGCCTCTTGTCATTGTCCACCTGCCTGATAACACAGGAGACCCAACTCCTAGAGCCTGGGACTCCTCTACCCCTGATCCTTAGGACTTCCCTCCCTCTCTTTTTCAGGTACATCTTTAAATGCCATTATTATGGCAATAGAATGCTCGGTCTTTTGAAATAGAAAGTACACTTTTACCTAGAAATCCATTAAATCTTAGAATTCTTAGAACTTTAAGAACACTCTTGAAATATTTTGCCTGTGTGGTAAAGGGGGTGGGGGGGAATCTCCTCTACCCTCCTAGGTTCTCAGCGGGAATTCTGTAACAGAAGACAGATTATCAAGAAAAAAAGGAACAATTTTATTTATGTAATATGTTTTATATGACAAAGGAGCCTTGATGGAGGCCACAAGAAATGATTAAACCTGAGTGCCTTTATACTAGGTTTGATGAAGAATGGGAAGTAATGGAGAAATTCCATCAGGCAGAAGGAAGGAAGGACTTGTAGCAATCTGGGAAACTGCACAACACCCAGCTCAGGGTCCTTCTGTCTCTGGAGATGAGGCTGCTGCTTTCCTCCAGGGATAGGGAGGGCTGCTCTCACCTGAGGGTGTTATGACCTGCTTCTGGGGCAGATCAGAAATTCCTTCCTATACATACTCTGACTCCCTAGCCTAAAACATTCAATATGCCAAGTCTTTTTTTAGGAGACTGTGCTTTTTGGGAGAGCATGTTTTGAGCCCAGATCACCTGCCTTCCTAATTCCCCCTATTTCCTATCTGTCATTCCATCATTCACTCATTAGCACATTCAATATTCATCAAGTATTACTGAATGACTACTCAATGCTGGGCAGACAAGGAATAAAAACTATCATATATAAAACTATACAATATCCCATTCTGCCACAGGGCACAGATGACGGTAGCAAGCATGGGGGAATCAGCCTTTCCCATGAGTCAGGAGATGGTGGTTCAGGAAATTCCTGATGATGAGGCACCTAATTAAAGTCTTCGGGTGTGTATGCTGTGTGTATGTGTGCAATTACGATCCCCTCCACAAGGTAGCGAGGAGACATTAGTGTGAAATTTGAGAAGATCCTCCATCTCCCTCATTATACGCATTCTGAAGGCTGTAACTGCTCATTGTCACCAGCCACCACAGGACATCACATCCCAACAGTAGGTGTTCATTAAGCATCTGTCTGTCAACGGTGATGAAAAGGACCAAATAGGCAACATTTTTATTTGTTGCAAGACTGGCAACCTAAAATCAGACATTCACCTTTGTCCTACTTTAACTTGAGACTTTGTATAGAAGAATACAGAGTGACTGAACACCACCACTTTTACATAACACAACCAAGAGTAAAGTCTTGACTCGGTCCGTCTATGCGGAGAAAACGAAATAGAAATCTACCCATTCAGTGATGTCATGGCTTGATAACTGGTATTCAGAGCTGATTGCTCTTAGAAAGGATTTCTATTAAATAAGAACTTATCAGTTTTCTCAGGTTGCACTTACTTATTCAAGGAAAGCTTTCATGGGATTCAGAAATTGTAGGACACATGGAATTGAGGGCTCGTGTACAGTATCAGAAATGTCAAAAGCACAATTAGAAAGGAAGGGAAAGACTGGGAGCGATAGGTGCCTCCTCTCGTGACAGCAACACCGGACAAGGATGACATTGGCATAGCACTTCCAACCTCGAAACAATATGCCTGTCTTCCCAGAGTCTCTCCCTTTCTTATCTGTCCTTTCATCCATTGGCTTGTTCAGACATTCCTCTGTTAAGATGCTAGGCACACAAAGAGTTTGGGTAGATACAACCACTGCCCTCAGGCCCTCGTGACAGTAAGCAACCTGTGTTGTAGAGGACACTACTATCCACCACAGGAATGAGGTTCAGAAAGGCCTAGAATGGGGATGGGAAAATGGAAGGAAATGTGGAGGAAGCACAGTTCAAGACATTCCCTATTAACCAGAGAGATGGCACAGATGTAACAACAGGCAAAAGAGCACATTCCAAAAGAAGGAGGCATGAAATAATCACAAAATGAAGAACTGCGGATAATCCAGGAGAGCTGGAGGGCAGGCTGCTTGTGGCCAGGGCAGGAAGGAGCTTGCACTGTGCGGTGTGAAACTCTGAGCCACTGAAAGGCTCTACGCAAGAATCGGGTGGTCGCATTGGATTTTGTAAATCCGTGCTTATCATCCTGCAAGACCTTTTTTAAAATTCAACAAAAGCTTTTCAGATGGACATCACATGCATGCAAACTGAATGGATTTTCCCTTTGTAGATTGTCAGGACTTTGCTCTCCAGTGGGCTTTGTATCAGGTGACACCCTCTACTTTTCAAAAATGACTGACTCCTCCCTGGTGACTCCTTGCCCATCTTCAAAACCCAGCTTAATGAATATCACTTCCCTGTGAGGTTTTCCCCAAA
>JAJEJO010000708.1:372199-385231 GCA_020662805.1 Glaucomys volans | reverse complement strand
CTCCTTCTTCCGTGCTCCCAGGATATAGTCTATAGAATGTGACTGTGGTGATGTGTTCTTAATTACTTCTTACAAGTCTCTCCCTTCCATTAGATTATGGGTCCTAGGAAGGCAGAGATAGCATTCTAATTTACATATGCATGCACACTTACATACAACACAGGAAAATGACTGCATTTAATCAGCAGTACTTTAGTGAACCTCTGCTCTGTGCGGGCCTGATGCTGGACATGTGTTCAATACTGTACCAACAAACAAAGGACATTTTTCTCAATTCAGTATATACAATGCATGTAATGCATATGTACATTCATCCCTCAGTATCCACAGTGGGTGATTCCAGGACCCTTCTGCAGACACTAAATTCTGTGGATAGTCAAGTCCCTTATATAAATGGCACAGTATTTACAGATAACCTATGCAATTCTCCTGTATCCTTCCAATCATCTCTACGTTGCTTATGATACCTACTATAATCTAAATGCTATGTAAATAGCTGTAATACCTCATTGTCTAGGGAATAATGACAAGAAAATAGTCTCTACATATTCAGTACAGATGCAATTTTTTTTTCTTTTTTTTTTCTTTTTTTTTTTGGTGAAGGGGTGGTTACTAGGGATTGAACTCAGGGATGTTCAACCACCGAACCACATCCCCAACCCTATTTTGTATTTTATTTAGAGACAGGGTCTCACTGAGTTGCTTAGTGCCTCACTTTTTCTGAGGCTGGCTTGGAACTCGCCATCCTCCTGTCTCAGCCTCCTGAGCTGCTGATATTACAGTGTGCACCACTGCACCTAGCCAGATGCAATTTTTAAATATATTTTCCATCCAAGGTTGGTTGAATCTATGGATGTGGAGCCCAGGGAGGTACAGAGGGCTAAGGTACATGGAAATTAAATTTTAAGTTCCTTCAGAGCAGAAGTTAACATCTTTTTCAGCACTCTGAACATGAAGAATCAAAAAGAATTAACTTTTAAAACCCTTGTAAACTATTTGCAATCATATCAAATGACAAAGCAGAAAAAGTTAAAATGGTTTCAAGCACCAAGAATTCAGTATATAACAATCTAAAATGTTGAGCTGATACAGCAGGAATCAAGGGGTCAATGTCCCCAAATGCAAGGACAGAGTTTCCTGTCCAACTGCTTGTACAAGATCTGTTACAGACCGAGTAGAATGTAACTTTTGGTGACTTTTCATTCATTCAAGATATATTTATTAGTCCATAAAAATCAGCCAGCTCTGTGTTGTCTCTAAGAAAAACAACAGCTGCCATCTTTTGTGGATTTAGTGTATCTCAGGCACATAGTAAGTACTTTACCTGCGTAAGCTCTGCAATCTTCAGACTAACCCTATGAAGTGGGTGGGCATTTATCTGGGTAAATTTCTTAACTTCTCCATGTCTCAGTTTCTACATCTATAAAATGTCAATAATAATAAAATATGCATCATTGAGTTGTTGACAAATTGGATGATGAGATGAATTCACGGTGAAAAGTACTGTACTTTCAAATACTAGCTAAACATCACCACTAGTGATCACCACCACCATCGCCATCCCATCTTCACCAGAAGAAAACTGAGGCTGATAGGCTGGGGATATAGCTCAGTTGGTAGAGTGCTTGCCCTGCATGCACAAGGTCCTGGGTTCAATCCCCAGCACCGCACACACACAAAAAAAGTAGAAAACTGAGGCTGGATGAGGTAACTAGAAGTCGCCCCAATTTCTTTCTCAGAGAGGCAGGCTGCACACACACTGTGAACTACTCCTCCTTCTCCAAAATTCCTGGAAAGCATTTTACTTATATGTACAGTTACACTTGAAAAACAAGAAGAGAAGTGAACCCTTCATACACTAGATATCATGAAGAATCTGCTCAGGACAGAAAGTAGATGCAATCTTATTTTTAAAAAGAAACAAGAACCCCCACCTCCCAAAGTAGGGTGGGATTTCTCTGAATGTGGGCTGATACCACAAGGGCTCCTGTCTGCAGACAGTGGACCCTGGGATTTGGAGGATCCAAGGGTGACCACCAATGTGACCATTTGGGTGGGTAGCAGAAAGATCAAGCAAGCCCTTTAACTCCCTCCTCCTCACCCTCCCCTTTACCTCCTTGGACCAGGCAGCAATCAGGAAGTCTGTCCACAATACAGAGATGGGCCTGGGTGGTGGGTGGGAGAGATGGGGCTATGCCTGGGAGAGACCCACCCAGACCATGGGCCATTTGAGTGAGCAGTAGGTCTCAGCCCAGCTACACCTTCCTCCCTCCTAGCAGATACAGCAGAAAGAAGAGGACAGGGTAATCAAGTGCCACCAAACACCTGCAGAAACTCACCACCACAAAGAGAAAACAACTTGTCAATCAAGGAGCGTGTACTCCCTGAGAAGGAATGTACACAATCCACAGCTGAGAAGAAAGTGTGAGGACATTGCAAGCACTTTCAAAAACTACCTAGAGTTAGTGTGAGTGAAACTTTCAATAACTGGGAATTGTTTTGAATGATGAAATAGACTCAAGTGGCAAAACAGTTGAATTAGAGATCTGGAAAATGGAACTGAGCCATACTCCCAGTAATCAGCACAAAGCAAGAAAAAAAAAAGAGGAAAGTATGAAAACAAGAAACAAAGGATTCGCAGAGCTCCCACATCATCAAAAATGAATGCTAGAAATAAGAATAGACAAATAGAGAGAAGGTAATGTTTACAGAATTAGGGGAGGAGGAAATAATGCAAAAGCACTTTCCAAATTGAAAAGGACCCATATCCACTGTAAAATGCCATTAAAACAAAAAAATATACATATAAGCATATTAGTGACACTTTAGAACATCATGAATAAGGGAAAATGCTTATGTTTTCAGAGAGAGAAGAAACAAAAGTTTTCCTTAAAGAAGTAACCATGTTGACATTAGAAGTGTCATCAGCCACAGAGGATAAAGATGAGAGTAGAGTGAGTAGAATTTGGAAAAGGAATCATATGTTTGTGTTGGGGGCATATCAGCTCTGTTGGAGAGTAGGTATGTAATATATATATATGTATATATATATATGCACATTTACACATGTTTTATCAAAAATTTCCAGTACTTTTATAAATCCACTAATAACAAGTTTTGTGAAGAGGCTGGAGGGGAATGAACAAGACCATCAGACATGGAGCAAGTGGCCCTTGTCCTTGCCACCCCTTCTCATTAGAGTTCATACCATTTGAGCCTGTAAAGATCTACTCTGTAACAATCAACCCAAGTGCCTAAAATGGTGCTGAACTCTTTTTATAAAGACCTCCAAATTTTCGTTGCATTTTGTTCAAAACAGATTGGAATTCTCCTTATCATTAACCCTTACATTTTTAATAGACATTTATTATTCTGGTGGTGCATAGCTTTTAAGTCTTCTTGACTGATTTTATTTTTATCAGAATTAAATGATCACATGGTCCCTCTTGATGCTTTCACCTTGATTTAAAAAAAAGGGGGGGGGATATAGCTCAGTTGGCAGAGTGCTTGCCTTGCAAGCACAAGACCCTGGGTTTGATCCCCAGCACCACAAAAAATAAAATAAAATAATAAAATAAAATAAAAAATGTGGAACACATCTTTTACCCCTCGGTCTGTTTTCAACTTCCTAGGATCATGTTACTAAACTGGGTGGTTAAAATCGTGTCTCTTGCACACTGAGTTTCGTCTATTTACATCTGCTCTGATTGCTATTGTCAGGAGGATTTCTCCCTTATCTTCCACCTGCCTAGATTTCCAATTGTTTCTTTTCTCTTCCTTCTTGCTTTTTATGGACTTGCTGGATTTTCTTTGCTTCCCTTTCTTCACTGCTCCTATTTGCCCAAGGATTCTAGTTCAACCTGTAGAATACCACACCTAGTCTGGGTGTGAGTATGAATTGTGTCCATCACAACTCATTTCATTGTTTTCTTTTTTTTTACTTAATCTATTTTTTTTGACAGACTTCATTTTGATTCATTTCACACAAATGGGGTACAACTTTTCATTTCTATGGTTGTGCATGATGTAGATTCATACCATTCATGTAATCATACATGTACATAGGGTAATGATGTTTGTCTCATTCTGCCATTTTTCATACCCCTGCCCCTGCCCCTCTCATTTCCATAGGATTTTGTTCCATGGGTTTCTTAACCTTAGAAAAAAACTGTTTATACGATAACATGTTTCAACCAAATTATAAAAACATGCTCACTCCCCAATTAAGGCAGTTTATTGTTAATGTTAAAATTTTTAACTGAGTTTTCAATAGCATTCATAATTTCTGTGTTTAGTCCTCTACAGAATGAAATTCTAAAACCTTTGGGTTTATGAGTTAAATGAAAATATTGAGCTCTTATTGAAATCCATTTTACTGTTAGTCTTTATGTCCTTTAAAAGGGTTTTTCACTATATCACTACAATCTGTCTTAACAGAGAAGTGTTAAGCAAAGAACAAGATAAGACAGCCTCTATTACTGTCATTATTCAGCCTCTCCCTACAAGTTCTGGCCAGTGCAATAAAATAAGAAAAAGAAATGCATAGTAAATGAATTAGAAATATAGTAAGAGTTATTTGTAGTTGATGTACTTTATTACATACACAATTTAACAGAACCCATAAACAAATGATTCTAATTAATAGAAGTGTTTTTCATGATTTCAGGGTAAAACATCAACAAATAAAAAACAACATTTCTATGAACTAGCCACATTTAATTGGAAATGCAAAAAAATATTCATTCACAAAAGTGACAAGGTTAAAGGTACACATGAAAAATGTTAACAAAGGATATAAAAGTCCTGAAGGGAGAAATCTCCAAAACTGGTCTAGACCTAAAATACCTTCCAAATAATGGAGAGAGATTATTTGATCCTAACATTGTGAAAATGTCAATTCTTACCAAATTAGTGAGTAAATCCACTGTATTACAAACACAATCTTAAGATTTTGACAATTCCAAATTCATATGAAACTATCATGTCCAAAATCAGTCAATTTTCAATAACAGTGTGAAAGGAAGATTAGTGGTATCAGTTATCAAAAAGCATTCTAAACATATAGTTGTTAATAGCCAATGGGATTTAATAGATAGCCTAAAGACAGAGCACATATATATGGGAATTTGTACTTAAACAAAAATGAGACTGCAAATCAGTGAGGGAAAGATGTCTTATCTAAATGGAGTTTGGATGCTGTAGAAAAGAATATATGTAGAGTCACACTTCACACAATATACAAAAATAAATTCCATATGGGTTAGGGACCTAAATATGATAAGCATAACTTTAAAATTACACTAGGAAATACAGGGAAATATCTTAGGCACTTCCTGAAACAATGATCAATAACCATACTGCCGTATCTTCACAGGATGCTGGATTTCACTCACACACTATTTCTACTCTCTATTATGTATATGTATGGGGAATGTGTGTGTCTGACTGCCTAGGAGACAGTGAACTCATTCAGACATAATATAACAGATTCATCTCTCCTTACTTGGCTTCCTAGGGTCAGGACATACCCAAGAGTCTTAACTCTCCCTTATAAAATGAATATAAGAGAGAAGCTTTGTAGACAGAGTTTGTCACTCTTCTACAATCAAGGCAATGGGTCCCTGGGTCTCTCATGCACACAGTAGTAAGAATGTTCTTCAAAGACAAGGAAGCCCTACCTATAGAGCAAAAGGTAATCAGGCGTCTCCATTTCCAGTGAAGGAGCTATACAAGGAAACAGAATAAGGAGTAGCTCGCAGCATCTACACCAAGATCTAAAGAAAAAAAGTCCCCTGTCTGGGAAGGTTTGAAATACTATAATGCAAAAGAAGGCAAGACATCTCCTTTCCTCAAATGGTTTGGAAAATCAAACCAGCCATCCATCTTAGAGACAGTGGGTAGCTGGCTTACAGAGGATAAACTCCAATTCATTGATCGATCTGCCAAAAACGCAGACACTGATCCACAAGAACTATAGGGCACACACCATAGGGAATCTAGATTTCCTAAAGAGGCTCCAACCCTCTCCTGTGAGAAAAGAGCAGAGAAAAACCCTAGGCAACCTGCTTACCCCTGGGGGTGGTCCGCACAGCCCCTCTACTGAACCAAGGAGAAGCCTCTGACCTTTGGTGTGACAAACTGCTGCCACACACACACACACACACACACACCCCACATCCTGTTGCCCAGCATATGGACCATGAATCATTCACAAAGCTTCTGAATCAATTATTCATCCAAACCAAAGACCAAACACTTTGCTAATTATCTGGGGAATGGTCATTGGGGGGTGTCAGGGGACGAGGGAGGAGACAGATTGAAGAAAAAGAAATCTGTGCCCCGAAGACAATTGAGAGTACTAACATCTCATTTATTGTAAACAAACAAAAAAAAAAGAAACAGAAAAACAGAGAAAAAAAATAACCTCCTCTGAGTTCACTGGAAGAGGAATGCATACTGCCTCATAAGCAGGAGGGAGAAGCACAGTGGTCTCCCGGAGTCCTGGTCCCAGGACCCACATCACCCCATTCGGACCCCTCAGCAGGGCTATGAGCTTAGCACCCACACGCTCACTGCCACCGGGCTCAGATTTGGCCTAGGTTTTTATTTTGCTCAGTGGGCTCAGGAGCAGGGAATGTACCCTGAGCAGAGTGGGAATGAACCTGAGCTTCCAGGCATAAGCTCCTCCCCCTCAGCTCCATGGGCTAGCATGGGGGCCCTGGCCTTTTACCCTGCACGTATCTTTTACTGCTAAGGATCTATTATGGGTTCTGAAGCCACCTGAGAGAATGGGAAAGGAGAATGCCACCTTCCCTCAACCTCAATGAAGAAACAAGACACTCACAAGAAGAAAGCAGGAGGGAACCTAAGTGCCACTTGGGGAGGGAAGTCAGAGAAGGGGTGCACACAGGGACCCAACTCCCTGAGGAGCAGGGTCCTGGCTGGCTCCCACAAGACAGAACACCACGGCATGGGCTGCCTGAGGAAAAGCAGGAAGGACAGAAACAACAGGCAGCGTGGGCACAAGGTTGGGAACAGAAAGACAATTTGAGAGGAGAAGGACACCACGGAGCCTGGCTGTGAAGGAGGGCTGGGGACAGTAATGAGACAAGCAGGGTCGGAGGAGGTTCAGCTGACGGAAGTCTGGGATGCCAGATGCTTCTCCCCATATCAAAGGGGAAAGGAAAGTTTGTCCGAAGGCCCCGGTCAGGAGAAATGGGGACAGAAGGTATTCAACTTGAACACGTGATGAGAGGCCACAGCAGGCACAAACCTGAGACTGGAAGAAGTCAAGTAATAACGCTCTTGCAGGGCATGGGCCTATTAATGATGATCCCACCATGGGGTGAGAGAGCGAATAAGCAGAGAGAAAAAGAGTTGACCAATTACAGTTGAGCACTGATTAAGAACCAAACAGAACAGAAGAGTCTAGATGACTGAAAGAACAAAATTCAAATTAATTCTCAAGCTTATAGGTTCCAGCTGGGTGCAGTGGTGCACACCTGTCATCCCAGCATTTGGGAGGCTGAGGCAGAAGGATCACAAGTTCCAGGCCAGCCTTGGCAACCTATCAAGACTCTGTCTACAAATTTAAAAGGGCCAGGGAGGGGGTGTAGCTCAGAGGTTGAGTACCCATGGGTTTAATCCCCAGTAATCAAAAAAAAAAAAAAAAAAAGCTTATAGTTTCCTTAGAAATAATTTAATGGGAGTCATGGGTTCATCTGATCAAAATGTACGGACACTTTCTTTGGAGAAAAATGCTCATACATCCAGACTTTTAACACTGTGTCAGGAAGTTCAAGACTTCCTAAAGTCCATCCACCCAGATCTTCCAGGTTGCTCATGAATAAACTGCAGCTGGGAGTGTTAGGAAATTGCAGAGGCCCCTCATAGGAACTGGCAGGGCCTGGGGCTGACACACTCCAAGGCCTTTCCCTGGTAACCACAGACTGACTCCATTCATGGGAATGGTGATGTTAGAAAAGGTGTCACTTAATAGGAAAGAATTTCCTGATCAAAGAGAAAAAGTCACAGAGATACAAAAAATAAATAAATGTAAAAATTAAAGAAAAGTTGTAGCATAAAAAGTTACCCTTTCTAGAATGTCTCCTTATGCTTACTAAAAACAAGCAAAAAAATCCCCACCCTATTTCTAATCCCTTGACTTTTTGTTTTTAATGTACTTAAATTCCGAGGAGAAGGCGCCTTTCAAAAATCATACATGCTTTTCTTCCCTCCTCCTCTCACATAAATTCATAGAAGACAATCAGCTTGACCTACAGGAAAATGGGTCTGCCCCCTAAAAAGCAGAACTATGAGTGAAATAAGGACTAAGTCAGTCCTTTTAATAGCAAATTCATTTTCAAACATTCATTTAGAATGGGTCTGGGTTTGCCTGCCAGACTGATGACCTGGGAGAGTTTATCCCTAGTAAATTCTCAAGGTTGGATCTTCCCAGCAAAGAAAAGACCCAATTGGTCACGGTCAGGGGTTAGGGATGCTAATGAAGTGGGAAGAAAAGGGAGATTCCCTTAAAGCACCTTACTTACAGGAAGACAGAGGGGTCCAGCCCTGCAGCAGTTTATAAAAACAAGTTACAGTTTCTCCAAAGGAAGGAAAAGACTTTTAAATCCTTTCAACAAAATCACTGATAAAAAAAAGCATGCCGGGGGCTGGGGATATAGCTCAGTTGGTAGAGTGCCTGCCTCACAAGCACAGGGCCCTGGGTTCAATCCCCAGCACCGCAAAAAAAAAAAAAAAAGTAGAAGAAAGCATGCCGGGCGTGGTGGCGCACGCCTGTAATCCAAGCGACTTGGGAGGCTGAGTCAGGAGGATCGCGAGTTCAAAGCCAGCCTCAGCAACTTAGCGAGGTCCTAAGCAACTCAGTGAGACCCTGTCTCTAAATAAATACAAAATAGGGCTGGGGATGTGGCTCAGTGATGGAGTGCCCCTGGGTTCAATCCCTGGTACCAAAAAAAAAAAAAGAAAGAAAGCTGCTAGGGGACCACAACTGCTGTGCCTGTCTGCATTCAAGAGTGCTCCACAGGACAGTCACAGTGGGGGGACACAGATGGAACAGAGATGCAGATGCAGTTGAACGCAACCTTGGGCAGGAACGGATCCACAGATAGACTATGGGACACGGGGGTAGATCGTAAGCCTTGAGCCTGCGCCTATCTCCTTCAAGAGCTGCAAAATTTCTTATTATTACTATTTCTTATTCTTTCTCTTCTCTTCCATCTCAACCCTCCAGGGCAGCAGCTCCTGGGAGCACCTTCAAACTTTAATGTGCTCCCTCCTCTGTAGCACCAGGGTCTGAATCCAGATAACTGCATGAGGAGCCCCCATGACTCCTGGAAGTGGAAGGGATGGGGAGAGAGTGGACAGGGAAAGGCGCCAGCAGCAATGAAGGAGCCGGACACCTTCACCTAGGCCCTTCCATCTAATCTCCTCATCGCTGCTGCAAGCTAGTCTTTTTGAACAAAGGCTCAGGGAGACCACTAGGCCAGAAACCATAGCACCAATAAGGACCAGCACCAAGAATTGAGCAGCTTTAGTCTGGATGGGTTTTCCACTGCAACCAACTCATTCTCACTGGAATTGATTTGCTTTGACTATCAAACAGAGTATTTAAAAAAATCTATAAATTCAGAATCAAATTTAATGCTGTATGTGCATACACATGCAAAGGCACAGGAATGAGAAACAAAATGGAAAAAAAGATACAAAGTAGAGTGAATACAGCCATTCAATTATGCTTTGAAACCTGTATCTTGGAAAAATGGACAGCTGTGGACACAAATGTGAAGTGATTCCAGGATCCAGAGGCTCATGGTATAGACCCCCCAAATCCATATGTTGGAACGCAATCCCCAATGTGATGGTGTTTGGAGGTGCTCTGAGGGAGAGAGTTAGGTCATGAGGATTCTGCTCTTAAATGGGTTTAGTGCCCTTATAAAAGAGACCCCAGAGAGCTCCCTCACCCATTCTGCCCTGTGAGAACACAGACAGCCATCTACAAATCAGGAAAGGGCCCCTTGCCAGACACTCTGCCTTCAGGGACTTCCCAGGCTTCAGAACTCTGAGAAACAAACTTCCGTTGTTTGTAAGCCACCCAATCTGGATTTCTGTTACTGCATCCTAAATAGATTAAAACACCTTCTCAAGTTTTAATACATTCTAGAAGTTAGTATGACCCGATACAAATAACAGCAGACTGGAAGGACAGGGATATCAACTTAATCCCTTCCACACCAGGAATTTCTGTGGGTCTTAGAGTAACATAGAAAATGTACTTGCTCATTCTGTGTCTCCTTCTCCTCAACAATAAACTAGGAAATTGTAATAGCTATTGTTTATTGGAAAACTACCGTGTGCAAAGCATTGTTCCAAGTACTTTACAGAGGTCATATCAGTTGATCCTCATAAAACACCCACAAGCCCCTGACTCCTTAATTTCTAAGTGAGGAAACTGAACCTCAGAGGTTAAATAACTTACTCAGGGTGATAGAGTCAGATTCAGACTCCAAATGCAGAACAATGCAATTCCATTCTTGGCTCTTCCCTTCTGCCAAACTGCCCTGTGTTGTAACCCTAACTTTCTCTGAAGTGCTAAATAGACAATACATCTAAAATGTTTTCAAGATCAAAATGACATTTTAAAAATTCAATAATCTGTAGTCCTTTTAATCCTCTTCAGTGAAAGACATTTTCTCAGTAACTAAAACCAAGAACAGAGTTTCATATTCCCTGATGGATTTTGACATAGCAACAGAAGCATCCTTCCTTTCACCTTTCTTAGTTAACATGCATTGAGAATGAAAAAAAAAAAAAAATCCAGAGCAGGCAGCAGCAGGATATGTAAATTAGGAAGGCAGTATAACATCATGGTTAAAACAGGGACTCTAGAGTACAACTACCTTATTTGAATACTGTCTCCACCCCAGCAGCATGATATGGAGAAAATTACCAAACCACCAAAACCTAGTATATTAATCATTTTCTGTTCCTATAATACAATACCTGAGGCTAGGTACTTTATAAAGAAAAGAGGTTTAATTAGCTCACAGCTCTAGAGATTTAAGAGCATGAAACCAGCATCTGCATGGCTCTGTTGAGGGTCCCCTTGGCTAGGTCACAGCATGGCAGAGAAGCAAAAAGGGAAATCACTGCATGCAAAAGAGCCAAATGACATGGTCTCACATTATAACAACCTATCCTTGAGAGAATTAATGAAAACTACATTGACCCCTTCCGAGGGCATGACCCTAATGACCTAATCACTTCCCACTAGGCCCCATCTCATAAAGGCTTCACCACCTCTCAATACTGCCACCCTGGGGACCAAGCAATCTATGATCCCTTAAGGTCACACTCAAACCACGTAGTTCCTCTTCTAGTGGCCATAATCAGGTTGTTGTAATCATTAAATTAAAAAAACACATTGAAACATGTAAGGCAGAGATTAGCACTTTCTATCAGCTGTCAATCAAGCAGACAGTCCTGAGTAACCAGATAATCCCAGTTCTCAGGTCCATTCTTGCCCTCCCTGCCTCCTGACCAGGCATCACTACCAGGGCCAATTGCTCATTTAAGGAGCCCTTTCCAATAGTCATACATAGGAAATACCAAGGAGGTTGAATAATTCAGGCAACTGCTTTCTGAACTTCCTTTACTTAGGGCCACAAACTTGGGACCAAACTGGCCTCTTTCCTTTCAAAAGGACAGCTGTTCTAGATCCAATTACAGAATCCTATATGGAATGCAAGTCATAAACTACAGTAAGGAGCAACATAATTGACACCCCTGAGGACCATTTTAGGAGTATAGCCTGAGCAATAATCCTTTCTCCAAAGACCCATGACAATCATTTATTTGCTTCTGACTCTAATTTATTTGTTGTAACTGCACACAGTTCATAACTAAATTTCTAACTTCTCAACCTTAACACGAGTTAAGGATAGAAAAGACATTAGAAACACTGATTTTTCTCTCTGAAACTGGCTCCTGATCCCCTGTTCTGTTGGGCCACAGAGTTTGGAGTTTGACAGATGTTAACTACTAGCAATGTCCAGGCCAATGTGGACATTTTATAAATAGCCTTAGCTGGCTAATTACCTCTGAGCTTTGCTATTTTGAAGAAAAAAATAAAGCATCAAAATAAAATGACACAAACTAATTGTTTTTCATTCCTACACTTCAAAGCCTGTTAAAAAAAGGTGGCAAAAGTGTTTGCTGGCACTAACACATAGGGTCAATTATCAGTGGTTGTTACACGACTGCAAAAGGAAACCAAATTTCCCTGGATTTTCCACCTTTCCCACTGAACTCCACTGCTATCCTCTGACTGCTCGCAGACAGGCCTCCTACCCAGCAAGCACTCAATAGAAGGTGGAGAGATGGACAGATAGAAAGGCAAATGGACAGAATGGAACAAACTTATTCCCACTGTCTTTTCTCCTGAGCAAATAATGTTGAGGTCAAATTAAAATTGCCTGTGTACATTTATTATCTCTGCCTGAGACTGAAAGGTTTTTGAGGGAGGTATATTATTATATTTTTTCAGCCATAGTCATTAGTAAAATGTTTTACATATACATAGTAATTATTTCTTGAATCACTGACTACTACTTAGAATTATAAAAATCATTGATTGTACATTTCCTATATGTCTGACAATTGACATAGATTTCCTTTTTTAAGCCTCACATTGACAATGAAGAGGTCACGACTTGTCTTCCACAACTGATGCTTTCAATTTCTTTGTGTGTCAGTAATGCAGACAACTTCCATTCATATCCCATTGGCCAAGAGTAAGTTGCAATGGCTCAATCTAGCTCCAGGGAGGCTGGGAGATTGAATCCCTAATTGGGGGGCTTCTTCCCAGCAAGAGCCTTACACAAGAGTCCCATGCTACATATGACCAAATTTTTTAATACCTCCCTACCCTGGATTAATGGTAAGCTCCATGTAGGCAGAGACTGTACCCTTACTGGTATATTCTACATTCAGTCCCTTACTGGTATATTCTAC